>JBCJKH010016488.1:6927-18931 GCA_039877255.1 Loriculus beryllinus
TTCTTCTGTTGCAAAGACAACCTTGCGAACGTTTATCTGCTCATGTACCCAGCCCGGTTTTTGTTCTTTCTCACTGTCTTTTTTTAAGACCTGTATGTTAAACATCACTAGATTCTATTCTTTCATTACTGATGCTACCACAGTAAGGGTGAGTGAGGAGTTTTCTGTTCTTAGGCTGCTGTAATTTCCATCCCAGTTTTGCAAGGCTGTACAAAGGTGATGTGTTACTGCTGAGTCTTTGGGCACGAGGCATCTGGCTACATTCTTCTGATAAAGAATTCATAAAACGGAATTTATGTGGTGCTTTATAGAACCACCTGATTAACTGCAGCCCTCAATAAAGGAAAGATGCTCTGTGCAATTGAAGTACAGGTATAAAAGGGTGACAATAAAGGACATGCAAGTGAAAACAATATATTAAGCTCCTGAGAAGCAGATTCATTGGCAGGTCTTTGCATTCCGAAAGAAATTCAGGGTCTGTTCATATGTGGTGGTGCTATTTCATGTTGCATGACACTGCTGTTAAGACCAGGGGTTCAGAAATAAGCACCTCCTCCTGACCCTGGGAAACTGATTTACGTTAAAGCAGTTTATGCATTAAGCAAGCCTGGACTTGTGTGTCATGCTCTAACAACTAGTGAATGACAAAGAGTAGCTCCTGCTTTTAACTTACTGTAAAGAGAGATTGTTTTCTTATTTTACTGCAAAAAGCCATAAGGTTTCAAACACCTTGCCTGATGGGAACATGGGTATGGGTGAAATGTGTTATATTTTAGACTGGTGGAATCACTGAGAAGGGTGTGATATGAATTTAAATTGAAAATCAGTTTTGGGTGCCATGGTTTAGTGTGAGGTGTCCCTGCCCGTGGCAGAGGGGTTGGAACTGGATGATCTTGAGATCCTTTCCAACCCGAACTATTCTGTGATTACGTGGTCAGGGGAGAAGTTCAGAAGTTTCTTTCACTGGCAAGGGATTGAGAGCAGCAAGTTTTTAGTCATGAAATAATGGAATTATCAGTGCAAACTGTGAATATATTATCATGTCCTTGCCCAATGTCTATCTTAAGGGAAAGGTAACAAACTGATGCAATCTATCTTTAAAAGCTGCCATAAATACAGATATTCTATGCTATTATATTACAGCTTCAAATTCTAGATGACAGGAAGACAAATTTCACCATGCTCTGTGATAGAGCATTTTCCTTGGCAACATTTTGACCAGTGTATTTTCTTACCCTAATTCATATGCGAGAGAATACCAGCCTCCAAGCTCTTCACAGTCTTTGAGTAATTGCCATTTGGTTTTGTCCTTCACCTCTTTGCTCTTCTGCAGACAGATTGTATTCCACAGCAGGGTTTCAGTGATGAGAGGTAAAGTAAACCCTCCTCTAGCAATTGGATGCTTTGACTTACTAAAGTCACTGCTGCTTGAAAGAGAAATTGGCTTCCCTTGAGAACTTGTGAGCAATGAAAAAATAAAGCAGTAGATGAGTTAGTATAAGGGCACATAAAATCCTCACTGTAGACATTTTTGTGAGAAGCAGAAAACCGATTCACTGGTTACTACTTGTGGCCATTGTATTTGTTCAAGTCGTTTTAGAAATCCAAAGGCTCTTTAAAACTGTTTATTTCCCTGAGGAGACAAATGCAGGATTCTGTATTGCAAGTCAAGTATGCCAGCCTTTAACAAGATTATGAGAGTCTTTTCCATGTGTCTGCAGTGTGAAAAATGTCCTTAGCTGTAGGTCACAACAAATAAGAGGAGAAGAAAATAGACAGAAGAGGCAGCGGGCTGGTTTTATGGGCAAGTTGTTAGACTGGCTGTTAAAGACTGGTTTCAAACTTAGGTTGGAGCTGGGTATACACTTCTATTGCAAATACTGGTCTTAATGTTGTAGGGCATTAAAATACTGTAACAGTTGTAGATACTTTCAGGAAATGTATTTTAATAGAACAAGAAGCCTTGGGCTTCAGAATACCCAGACATGAAGCTAAACTTAACTTGCTTTATTTCACAGATGACTATTTTGCATACCTATTTCAGGCATCATAGCAAGTATGAATAGTGGCATTGATGCCACAATGATAAGTGCTCTGTAAATGCCTACGCAGAAAGAGATAAGGCATGAGGATAGTCACTCACCAGCTAATTTAGGATAATAAATGAAATCTTAGTGAGATGTCATTTGTGTTGTTAATAAGTCTTTTCTCATGTTAGTAACATGCAAATGTATGCAAAATTATTTGTTTTGCATAAAGAAGTTGGGTTGGAAAGATGCCATGTGGCCTAGCTACGTGTCCTTGACAAATTGCATTTAGTGTGCACTGCTTGCTCCCCCATTACTCTTCTCAAATAACCTATATAAGCTTAATATAAGTAAGCACAGTCTACGCATTTGCATACATTCTTAATCCATGTCCTCGGGTTTCTATTACATACTAACCAATATGCCCATTGTGGGCATTTTAACACTTTGTGCCATCAAAACCCTTTATTTAAATTCTTAAGGCACTTTGCTGGTGTTAATGGATTGAGCCTCACATTGCCTTAGGCATTGTTTTTTATGCACAGGTAAATAAATGCCCCCACAGTTTCTATGATTCATATAGCGTACTTCAGGAAACCTCTAGCAGAGATTGAAAGCTCTTGCTTTACTTGCAGGAATCAGCTTCCTTCTGAAACAATTACTTTCCTCCATGGAAAGACATTGCAGTTGGGGTGCCAGAAGGCTCAATTCCAAATTCTGCTCCGGTTTTTTGTGTAAATGCTTCCTCCAGGGCCTGTTGTGCCATGCAGATGCTTTTCCTTTATTTCCAGGTTTTGGAGACCAAGTTCCCCCTCACTTTTTTAAGTGGCTGTCTTCTGCTGAGACATGTTAATATTGCTCGCAGAGACCATCTTCCCTTTTGCCAAATCGCAGTACTTGGGGCTGGATGTGGCTGTGATGCTTGCCAGATTTTTCCACTCTCAGCAGAGCTTCTTCTCCTGTCTTTCCCCATACATTTCTGAATTTAAACGAGGAATAGCACTCAGCTTTTTGTAAGGCTCTGTCAGCCCTGTAGATAAACCACGTGTTTATTTGTTCACCCTCTCCATTTGATTCCTCACTGATTCTTGTATGTGTTTGTCTTCTCTTCTGGTCTGTTTCCCCCAAACCAGTACTGTGCAAATAATTGATTTCTCAGTTTACTGACTGGACTGGAGAGGCAGGATTCAAGAGTGTAATGCTTCACGGTAAAGTAAACGACCTTTTAAAAAAAAACTCTTTAAAAATGAAATCTGACAGTTTCTGAAGCCGAGACATCACTTTGAAATGAATGAGCTTAATTTCAACATTTCAGGGCTTCAGCTTGTCAATCCCAATTTGTAAATTATTTTGATCATCTCCAAACTTCGTTTTCCAGCACAGAAACTCCGTGCCAAATAATAATAATAACAATAGTAGTCATCCTTTTTTCCCCAGGAGTGCAGTAACTTCACATGGTATTAGATATTTACTTAGAGCAGTGATTTTGCTTTTGTGTAACTGTATGTGCTTATGAAGTTTTTTCAGTTCCTGGCATACATCAGAGACACTGCATCTGCATTTTAGCCTCTTGTTCGCATTTTTGATCTATCTCTGCTCTAAATAGCAATAAAATCATGGGAAGCTGGAAGAACATTCTGGAGAGATATGGCTTCTGCATTCTCTTGAATGGCACTGGGCATTGGCAATCATCACAGAGCATTAGGCTAAATGCAACCGATATGACCGTCCCGTATCCTTTTATTCCATAGCATCCTGTCCCCCAGGCACTTGCTTTTCTCCCTCGGTCTCAGAACCTGCCCTTGTCACTTTGCCAAAATAGAGCCAGTTCCAGCAAGAGGGCATGAAAGTAAATGTCCATTTCTCTTCTTCAAAACTGGAGTAATCTAAGGATAGTTCATTGTTGCTCTGTGCATTGTCAGTGTTGTGACAGGGTATCCTTCTGTATCAAGGAGACACAACCAGCTCCTGCATCAACCACATCAGTGATTCAGATTACTCCTGAACTAGTTTGTTGCTCTCTGTTGAAGCACGTGATAAACGATTCCAAAAAGCTTTAATGACAATTCTCATTTCTGTATGCTAGAAATTATACCTGACCATATTATGAAAGGAAATGAATGGGTTTTTTACTGAAGTGCTTAGATTGCTTAACGTATGTGGTATAAAGAAAGTGGTGGTATCATTATAGAAAACTCTCCTTCCTGTCCTTTCCTGATTGTTTCACTGCAAATAGGCTTTAATTCTCTCAGTGACTTCTACTATACACATAGGTCTGTCAGAGGTCAAAAATCAGCCTTTGTACAAAATACCTATTTTAAGTGTTGTTCTCCAGATGGTGGAGTTGCCAGTTGCTCCGACACTCTCTGGACAATCTTTAAATCCACATTGCTCCATTAAAGTCAGGATTTGTATCCCTGGAAGACCTGTCCTGGAGTATTCACACTTTGATGGCCTCTTCCTTTCAACAAAAATAAAGCAAAATCTGAAAATGCAGGAGTTTAAAGCAGTTTGGCTCGCACCAATGCATAGGAGGTGTGACCCATCACATTGCTATTATATACACGTAGGATTCTGTAAATGGCCCTCTTAGAAAATTAGAATTATGTATAATTTTGGGGGTGTTCCCTATGCTGCCCTAAAGATACATTTTAAGCACTATTAGAATCCAAGAGCAAACATGCTATTAACAAATGCAGGGTTTGTGCACGAAATCAAGGGTTTATAATCATGTTTCTCTTCTCATCTCACACCTGAATGTCACCAGCCTGGGAATTATGCAAGATCATGTTTTCACTTGTTTGAAGAAAAGTGTCTTTTGAAGCTTCCTAAATGTGGTTTTAGAACCTTTGATGATTGAAATCATTCCCAGATAACTGGTTTTCAAAGTACACCTGAAAGTGAGAGAGGTTGCTGAGCCCATCTTTCACATAGGATTAATTCTTATTATATTAATTCAACCCTTTTCCTGTATTCAATGTGATACAGGTTTTAATTACATATTTATTGTCTATCTATTCCATAGCATCATTTTCTCATTCAGTGCAGAGCATTTCTGGTTTGGCCATATGTCAGGTTGCATAGTAGAGGAGACAGCAGTTATTTCTCCAAAGAATACGTTGTAGTTCTCCAAAGCTGCAGAGCACAAGAGGCAGCAAATTACAGAGGGCGAAGAGCATTAAGGGGAAAAGAAGAGTCACGTAGGCAGAGCAGCTGATGTGTGCTGCCCTGGAGAAATTAATTCTTGTGCGGTTCCTGGCACTGATTCCCTCTGTAATGCTGCCCATCTTGCTAAACCAGATTGTTCATGAAGGGTCTCTAGCTGCTGCTTCTAATTTTCCAGGTTCCTGATTTGAAACTCTGAGGCCTCATTTGCAGAAGTGCTGAGCACCCACAACTGCAGTGGATGGTCAGCACGAAGTGAACTTGTTAACAGCTTTCAGATACTGTAAAGAAGCAGGTCCTCAATACCTGCAACTAGATATCCAAAAATTGACTAGCAGTGCCCTTCTTATATTACAAGTGCCTTGCTTTGTAATTCAGATTGCTATATAATAATCTCAATGAATGGTATAGTGGCAACAAACAGAACTGGTGATTGATTAAACCCTTCAGCCTCCCTTCAGAGTTTAATTAATCTTAGCAGCAGCTCTTTATTGCTTTGCAGGCTGCAAAGCAATAGAGATTATTGCCATTTTAGTAGGGAACAGAGAGGAGCTTTTCTGTATGTTGGTTGTGGGTTTTCCCCCTCTTCTGAAAGTCTTCCTAAGCATATGAGCAGGAAGTTAACTTGTTTATGAGTTTCAACTCCTTGAAAACCCCTATTCCCCCTTCGTTAGGAGGAATAACTAGGATGCAACATTAGAGCCTCACAGAAACTTCCAACCCAGGAACTGACAAACTCAGCAGTGCCTCATTAGGTGACCCTGCTCAACCAAAGGTCCCTTCTAGCCAAAGCTCTGCTGCTCTCTGGATAATAGGATTCTCTCTAAAATCCCATTAAAGCAGGGTTTTCTCCTCCTCTCTTGCACTGTGGGCTTATGTTATCACTACACATGGTACTCTACACTCTTTGTCTAGCCCTTCTTAGAAAAAATGTATTGCTACTGGTATAAAAATCATTCCAGGAACTGATCTCCTTTCTCAGGTGGTCTCCCCATCCCTTTTTCCAGGAGAAATCTTGTGCTTGGCTATGGGAAAGTAATATCAGGGCAGCATCAGAGAGTCAAAAGGAGATTCTTTAGTTTTAATTCAATAAACTCAGGTGATAGGTCATGTCTTCCACATTTGCTCCATGTTCTCTTTGAGTGGATACATTGGCTTCTCCCTGTTTTCTCTCAGCACTTGCAATCCCCTCTTTTCTTTAACACCCTTGGATCCCTTTGCATGACACATGCCCCAGTTTAAGGAATGAGAGAAGAGGGTTACCTGTCACTTACTTTACTCAGGTTCACTTTTGATTACTTTTTAAGTTTCATACAAGAAAACCCCTCAAAAAGTCCCAAACCACAATGGCAATAAGAAGATTAACATTGGGTCATAATATGCTTTCCATTTCAGAATCTTGCTCTATTTGAGGTTCTCAGACCTTTTAAGGGTGAAGGGTGTCCAAAGTTTCCAACATCTCCAGAAAGAGTAGATCGTTGCACACTGCATAAATAGAGGTGAAGTATTGTCAGAATAAAATTAGTACCTATCACACAGCCATCTTACTCCTTTCCTGAATATTTTCTTATCATTGCCATGAGAGCAGTCATAGTCTGTCATTTACTTTTCTTCCTTGCTTTTTACTAGGTTGCAGAATTTGAACGCACACAGTATATATAACCTATAAAGGAGTCACTTGCAGTATGAAGCTAACCTTTTAAAGATTCAGTAGTTTGACTATTTACCATTCCACCTGTTCCTCTCAGATTACTGAGGCAGCTAAAGAACAGGAGTGACCAGGCAGTCAAACTGAAAACCCATGAAAAGGTCATATTAGAAACTGTATAATGCATTTGATGCTGCATATTATTCGGCTGTCTCTTAAAGACTTTATGGAGGATTAAAAACCTCCCTCTTGTGACGGAGATAATAATGAGAACTGAAAATGTCACAACATAAATTGATTTTATGTTAATGATTGTAGCAAGAATGGGAAACGATTCAAACATTACTTTCTACACTAAACCTACCCCTGTAACATTGCAGGCTTGTGCTGCTTCATGTTCTCAGCATTCACGACATGTTCACGCTCAGGTTGAGGACTGAGCACTCCCCAGGTAGGAACTGGCTCTCATCTTACCTTGTGCTTGGCACACCAGCAATTACAGGAAGGAACAAAGAGCTTCAGTATGTAAATTTAAGGCAGCCAAACCAATAGCTTCATCACTCTAAAGTACTAACAGCACAACTCCTCCTAATTGGACTTGGAGGTGAAAAACAAGTAAAGCAAAACCAGATTTCCTTCTCTGTTGCGCTCCCTGGGTGACTTAAGTGCTCGTTTCCTCTGTTGATGGGATCTGTGTGTTGGTGTCCATACACTTGGAAAAAGCACAAAAACTTTGAGCCCAGCTTCAACCATGCTTTAGAATAGAATGTAAATGTATGCAGTTTGTGTGTAGCCTAGTTCTAGACAAGATATGAAGATGCTTTTCCCCAAAGCACGTTCTAACCACGTTATTCTGCTAACTTTGTGCAAATTCCTTGAGAATATAATATAGCCTTGGGTTTTTCTGCATGTGGAATCATTCTTGAAGGAAGCAGATGTGCTCTTTCTTGTCCATAAATAAATTCATGTGTAAATAAGCTCTTACTGATACTCTACAAGAATTCTGGGAAGAGAGAGTAAAATAAAAACAGAGATTTGCAGAAGAGATTTTTAAAAGTCTAGTAATGAATGACATACTTAAGGAACTGGCAGGTATCTGCCAGAAGACAAATAAATGGGAACAACAGAAAGAATTGAATGGAAGCTTTCCTCCAAGATTTGCTGCTTAGATGAAAATCACAGTACAAAAGAGGATAAGGTAGGCATTCAGATTTCAGCAGTAAGTACCCATTTATGTTCTCATTTTCAACATAGGACAAAAAAATTGCCAGAGTTACAGCTTTGGAAGTGAAAAATGTGATTGCTTGATATTACCAAAATTAAAGGCCCATCTTTCCATACTGTTAGCTCCTGGAACTTTGGGAGTCTAAATTAAAAAGGAAATGGAGGATTTCAGTTGGCTCTTTCAAGAACTGCTGACATTATACATAAAGATGTAGCTGATTATTTGAGTTGGAAAATCAATGTGAAAATGAGATTTGAGGCAATGTGTGGCATGGCAATGAAACAAAAACAGGAAGAAAGCCTGTGTCTTCTCATCCCTTTTATTATATCTCCCTTCCCAAGCTGTGCTTCTGTCCTCTCGTGCAACTCAGTCTCTTTCTTTTCCCTCTCCATCACCCCTCAGTTCTGTGTATCCATACGCTCCTCTGTCCTCTCTCCACAGCTCACATACTGCTATTCCAGCTGCACAGCCACCTACTCTGGCAAAAGCTTGCCCTCTTCCCATACTCGGAATCTGTCATGTGCTCCCAAAGAGTTAAATTCATAACTAGCAAACTCCCTGAGCACATACAGATTGGTTCTTTCCCCACATCCGTTTGTTTCATCTCGACTATCTGATCATAAGCTCAATAATTCATAAATGTATTCTGTCGAGGAAATGTCCATCTGCTTCTCTTTTAGGTGTGAGGTACTCCAATTCTTCGGTCTTGATATTTCATCCTATTTATGAAATCTGCATTATATCTTATTCTTCACCTTAACTACATAAATAACTTGAGAGAAAGATCATATAGTAAACATTACTCACTTTATTAACAGTATTCACAGGTAAATCTGGGAAGAATACTCTGCAGTATGAGCTAATGTTCTTTTCAGAATGAATTCATGCCCATTGAGTAAAAACTGACTGTGTGGCTTCAGCTTAAAACCTGGTGCAAGTTTATCTGATTTTAATGCAAGAATTTGCTTGCATGTGTAATACCTTCAATTAGTTTCTTCCCATTATCTCTACAGCCTGTGAGTAATTGCTGTTGTCTGTGAAAGAGTATGTGTTAATATCTTGTTAGACAAAGACAAGATTGTAACAGATGACTTTTTACTCTGATTTTCACAGACCGATAAACGTGATAAAAGGTAACTTTTCTGAAAAGGCCAATCTCTTTGAACTTGCTAGCCCATGTGACAAGTAAACAGGGTTCTTGATATATAGTATTCCATGTAGAGCATATTGTGATCAGTCTTAACAATTATGAAATATTGCCATTATGACACACGGAAAATAGCCAGAAATTTTCTTTCCAATCAGAGCAAACACATCCATGACATTTGATGCCAGGCTTATTTTCACCTAGTCACATTCGTTTCAAAGAATGGCAAATAACAAAATCACAAACATAATGTTTTGATTTAAACCCATGACATTTGTTCCCAGAAAATCTCTGTGTTTTCCATTAAGAAGTTTATACTCTGCATAGAGGGAAGTGGATTAATATGCCACCAGTCATGTAGATTCCTTCAGCTCACAATTGTTATTAAACTGCTTCACTGCCCTGTGCATAAAGTGTTAAGTCGCTTGGTAGAGAGGTACATAGACCTGTGTTTATCCTGAGAAACTTGTGAGCTACTGTAACTCATTTCAGATTTTATAGTTTCACCATCTTTAAATTGATGTTGTTTTTTACAAGGAAGAGAACAGCCAATTTTTTCTAACAAACCCATGCAATTTAATGCTCATAGAATTTATCTGCCTGTGGATCAGCAGCATAACACAATTTTAATTACACCCACCACACTTCACTGAATTCTCTCATTCTGTAGCAAAGTTTTATCAGAGTAAAGGTCCATGAGATGTGCTGAGCTCCGCTGAGCACCAAGTCACAGGGTTTGCGTTCTCATCATTAGAAAATAAAGCGCCAATCATTTACAATTCTGTCTCGGAGGGAAGTGATACTTGCTATTATATAGAGAATTAATGGAAAATGCAAACTACAAAGTGCCTCTGTGGTTAAGAAATCAAGTGCACAACCTTCTAAAAAATATGATTAGAGAAAAAGGAAGGAAGTGCTGAAGCAGGTCAGGAGCACTGTATTGAAATAATTATTGTCAGTTGTTCATTATGTGTTAATTCATGGCTAAGTAGGTTTTACTGCTTTCCTTGCAGTGTAGACATACTTCTCTGCTACTACGGCTTTGTATCAGAGCACTCATACTTAACTGCAGTGTTTTCTGAATATATAGACAGGAATTCATTGCAGCTGCCTTTATTGACGTATCTGAGAAGCAGCAAACTAGTGACAGGAGGTTATAGCAAGATGGTGGTTGCTCTCTTTTCCTAAGTAACAAGTGAGAGGACAAGAAGACATGGCCTCAAGTTGTGCCAGGGGAGGTTTAGACTGAATATAAGGAAAAATGTCTCCACCAAAAAGGTTTTCAAGCACTGGAACAGGCTGCCCAGGGACGTGGTGGAGTCACCATCCCTGGAGGTATTTAGAAGACACAAGGATGTGGCACCTGGGGACATGGTTTAGTGGGGGATTTGGCAGTGCCAGGTTAACAGTTGGACTCGATGAATGTAGAAGTCTTTTCCAGCCTCAAGATTCTATGAAAGGAGGTCACATCTAATGGCAAAAACCTGCAAGCATTTCTGCACATGCTGTCCCTGTGTCTTATTAAATGCAGAAGTGCTGTTTCTTCACATCAATCACAGAGGTGGGAAGAAGCCTCAACACCTACACTTTAATGGCTTCAACACAATTTTTCCCAATATCAAAATCAACAAGCCCACAGAGAGGAATTTTCTGTATTGAGAACTAGTTTCCTTTATTGCATTGAGATATATTGGAGGCATTGTTAACAAAGGATGTTTGCTGCTCTCCCTTATAAGTCAACTCAGAGTAGTAGAGGTTGTGATTCCTATCTGGTCTGGGACAAACTTGAGGGATCAGCTGAAAAGAGAGACCCAAGGGAAAGGCTCAGCAGTTGCCTGGGCTTCCTGGCCTGTTCCTGGTCACACAGCAGCAAAGTCCCTGCAACTGCTCCATGTAGTTTTGTGGGACAGGAAGGATTTCAGGGGGAATTTGGGGATGGATTTGGCACATGTGGCATAGGAGAGTTGTGGGCTTAAGCTGTTGGGACACAGGAAACGAATTTGAAGCAAGGAAGTGTCTGTTACTTCTGTTACTTAAAGCACTATTTATTTTCTTATTTTTATGTGAAACTATTGACTAATAGTAATTTGTCTTTCCATTGGAAGAGTAGAAATACATGTACAATATAGGAGTGAGGGGATAATTTCAAGGAGTTCTTTGGAAGTTTTAGTGATTTTGATTTGAAGTGTGTCTGTAGACAGTCTGAGATAGATCTTAATTGATGTGCTGTCATCTACCATTCTGTATTCCTTGGCATGTCTTGTAATGCCTCCAAAGTTTGACAGCAAAAGTACAGTAAAGTACTTTTCTAAGTACAGATGGGCCAAGGACAGATGGCTGAACTCCATCCTGTGCAGCCTCTCAGTTAAACAAATATGGAATAACTTCACTGATACCACTAGAGCTTTTCCCAGATTTACAGTGAAATAAATCATGCTGTGAATGTTGGATTTTCTCTTTATCTTCTCATCATCCATCCCAATTAGTGAGTTTCTTTCTGACACTGTGCCAAATTCTATGATTCCATGGTATTCTTTTTCTATCCTTTGCAAAATACTTCAAACATCTGGAAGGGATTATAAAGTTCTGTATTTTAAGATCACTTTCTTTTAACAATGTACTTGCTTAAGACAGTAAAGGAGTCTGATATTGGCTGTGCCCATTTCAGTATGCAGCCACGGGAGAGGACAGAAAACATATATTCCTTGAAGAAAAGCTGAAAAAAACCTGTATTTCAAAATATCTGGTGAGATTACTAGAAACAGTTGGACACAATTTTGAAATGGGCTTGA
>JBCJKH010016491.1:0-20921 GCA_039877255.1 Loriculus beryllinus
AGGCCAGGTTGGACACAGGGGCTTGGAGCAAGCTGCTCCAGTGGAAGGGGTCCCTGCCCGTGGGAGGGGGTTGGAACTGGATGAGCTTTAAGGTCTCTTTCAACCCAAACCATTCTATGGTTCTATGAAGTTAAGGACTGTCAAAACTTAGTTTTGTCCCTTACTGCACAAGTGGAATGGTGCGGCTTCACTCTGCATTCGTAGGCAGTCTAGTTCTGTTGAGAGTGCCGCCTTGGTCATTGCCCTGCACAGTATACACCCATTGGACTTGGAAAGCATTGGCTCTCATGCTGGTTTGAAGTCAGGATAGTTGAGGTGTATTTCTGGCTCTCTAGAGCTCCTAATACCAGATCAATATCTGTGTAAAAGGTTATGTAGTAAGAATTGTGCAGGCATCTTTCTTGTTTCCCCCAAGTGCTTTACTTTACAACCTCCAGGTTCTTTAAATGTTTTATTTTTGTCTGTCAGAAAAGATTCCACCTTTTAAACTCAGACATATTGAAAAATATAGAGCTGGGAAAGA
Source organism: Loriculus beryllinus (assembly GCA_039877255.1). NCBI lineage: Eukaryota > Metazoa > Chordata > Aves > Psittaciformes > Psittacidae > Loriculus > Loriculus beryllinus. The sequence goes on from JBCJKH010016491.1 coordinate 524, forward strand.
AAGTTTTATCACTGTGTAAAACACATGATCTTATTGCTGAGTTGATGTTGCCATCCGTATAGAAAAAAGAGTAACAATAGCATTAGCTCAGAACTAGCTGCGACTGAAGGAGCTCGGAAATTGAAAAATAACATTGTTTCCTTGGGTATTTTTTTTCCTGGTCTCACTCAGTTGTGAAAGGGACTTGATCCCTTACAGAATAACTGTTACCACGTCTGGGGAATCTCAGATCTTGCAGCAGAGAGCAGAGATGCTGGAATACTCACTCACAGCTGTGTGCTGCCAGACAGTTTCTGTCCAGTCAGTCCAGCTGTGGAAGCCAGTCTCTGTGTATTCTCCTCAAATGCTTTCTTAAAAGGGGCTTTACTGGCAAAGAGCAGGCTACAGAGAATTACAGTTTTAGCTCTATTAATACTTTGTTGTCTTGTTTTTGATGGGGTAAAGCAAAGACACCCTTCTTCAAATGCCCTCAAGCCTTTGAAAACCTTTATGGCTTACATTGGAAGAGCAAGTAACTAACACAGCTGTGCTCTTGAGTATGGAGCATACTGGTGCTGCTGGAGGAACCCTTCACAGTGGACTCCTTACTTGTACTTCAAAGGTCTGAGGAGATCTGTTCAAGTGACAGGGAGCAAACCAGCACCACAGTAGTATTGCAGTTTTAAATCTTACTGCCAAACAGTACCAGTACCTGGGGTTTGATATTACTGTGATAGTTCCCTTTTTTTTCTGCCTCTCTTTAGTATTGGAGGACTGTTCAGCTAATGGAGGGGAAAAGGAGTGAGTGGAGGCACGGTTTTTTCTTTCCTCCTCTAGTGACTCTTCTTTCTCTTGGAAAGATCCACTCCATACCGCTGATATATCAGTCCCCAGGGATGAGGAGAGGCCTGTTGGGAGCGGGTACGGCCTGGGAGAAGGGGACTCCTAACACTGTATTGCAATAGAGGTTCCCAGATGGGCTGAAACCCCTCAGCAAGGTCAGACCGGGGAGCAGGAGGTTAGACTGGAAAGAGACCCTCACCCATCTGAGCGCTGCTAACCTCCCATCTGAAATGTTCTGTAGTATTGTAGGATGTGGTATTAATGGTGGTGAATTTTTAATCATCAGTATCATGGGAGAATTAGGTGACTGCCCCTTATTATATTCTATATCCAAGTCCAACCTCTAGCGAGCAGCTTATTTTTAATACGAATTCATTTTGTACACTAATAAGCAAGGTGTTGGAATAAGAAAGTATACTTTTTGTAACTTCTAGTCACAGAGGCAACTCCATCTTCTGAGTAGATCTATATATATTCAGTAATCTCTTATCTTCACTTCCCTGTGAGCAGTAGTTTTGCAGATACTTATGGTTCCTTTGTTGGAACTAGGTTAATCAAGCGAGGAACTAAGCTGGTTTGCTTAGTGCAGTTACTTAGCAGCAGCAAGAGGCAGATCCTTGGAAGTGAAACTGATGAGAGTTGTGCTCATTAATGCACTGGGGTTGGGATCTGACCTTGCCGTATAGAAAACTGTTGCTACCAAAGTTGTAGCATCAAGTTTTGCTTTGATTTAGCCTGATCCACGTATGAGAATCTGCACTTAGATAATAAATGCAAAGTTCTTGTTACTGAAGTGATGCTGTTGAGCCCCCAACTTGTCGATCACACAAGTGGCTTATTATAGTAAGGAATATTTCTGGCAGGGAAGGGGGAAAGTCCTTTGACTACAGCTTTGTTACAGTTTTCTAAATAGGCATTAATAGCACATCTGAAGTATTCTGGTATTTCCACTAGTTGTACATGTTCTTTTTGTTCTGTGGTATGTCTTTCAGCAGCACAGCAGAAATACAGGCCAGTTCAACATTTTTTAGCTAATTTAATTGAATGCCTATTTAAAATAGGAATTCTTTTAACCCCAGCCATGGCTGCTTTTATATTATGTACTTCCAAGTAGCACATTCAGGACAGAACAGAAGGAAAGCACTTCTCCTTAGGAACTTTGATCTTGTCTTTGTCAATAGGAAGTTCAATGAGTAGAAGGGGGTTCTGTATACTGTTTCGGAGCTTCGAAGGTGCTCATGAGGATGTACACAGTGGAATGTAGCATAAGTGTATCACGGTCTGTTTCCTTAACAGAAAGAAAAGGCAGCAAATGATAAAAAGGAGGACAAAAAAGCAGCAACAAAAGGGAAAAAAGGAGCCAAAGGCAAAGATGAAACTAAACAAGAGGATGCGAAAGAAGAAAACCACTCTGAAAACGGAGATACCAAAACTAACGAGGTACTTTAGCTACAGTAAACATGGGACTAAACACAGATATATTGGTAATAGAGCTGCAGGAGCTAATGGCTGGGCCTCCTTGTCAGAAGGAGGTGTGTTTCACAGACAGACAAGCTGCAGTATCTGCACAGGGCAACTGCCAGGGAGAGCCTGAAAGAGTAGCATTCTCCTTCAAACTCAGTCCCGCTGTGTGCTAGAGCCCTTCCACAGGTGGTCTGTGCTGTAGTAGTGCCCCTCTTGGGGTTGGCCACAAGAGCAATGCAGAATATTTGGGGAACAATAGAGCTCAGTCAGATTGCTGTCTAACCCTGAGCTGACTATGCATAGCCTCTCTGGACTGCTGGGTTGCCTCTTCTGCTCAGCACGGGTTGGTACTGTGCCAGAAATCTGGTTTTAAGTTTGACACAATTCTTTAAAACAATTCTTTGCCTCAGAACAATTCAACGAGAGATCTGCAAACCAAACTCGGTCTTGTCTCTTGATCTGCAAGCCTCTTTCTTACAGGTTCTTATTGTATCAGCTGCTTACCTAACAGCTGCCATTGGCTAGGACTGGTTACAAGCTTCAGTCAGCTCCTGCTGGCCTTTTCCTAGCAGATTTCTTGCTGGTAGTAGGAGCGCAGCATTTGCTGTAGGCTCCCTTTGCCCCTGTAGGCACAGAGCAGCCAGTTGTGTTCTCTGTTGCTTTTGACTGACAGTTGTCTCTTCATGTGTCGAGTATCATTACCCAGTCAACAGGTTGTTTCTTTTAGTTTTAAAACTAAACTTCTTTTTAGCTTCTTTGCTACAAATTACTATGGGACTAATGTATTACAAAGGATCTGTGATAGGATCTTTGCAGTTTGGATGTGTTGACTTAAAAAGTAACAGCTGTTTTTATAGAGAACAGATGAGAACCAGTTTCCCTGATGTTTGGACAATAGACAAGCGTGACGGGTTTATGTGTAATTCTTATACTTCCCTGTGACTTACAGAGATGAGGACTTGAACTTGCCTTAGTGTATGACTGATCCTAAGCTAAAATACGTTCTAAACTTCTGCCTCTTTGGAGGCACTTAACTCATCTGTGTGTTAATTTTTAGATTTCTCAGCTGACATGGTGTTGTGTTGATGTTTTCCATAGTGGCTGTGTGTTCTTGTCTGCATACACAAGATGTTGTCCATGTCTGTGCTAACAAACTAGTCTCTTTGATGCTTGTTAGAATGGAATCCGATTAGCATTACCAATAATATTTCTATTCTTCCCAAACACTTTTATAGGCACCAGCTGCTGAAGCATCTGATGATAAGGAAGCCAAGTCCGAGTAATGTTAACCCTGCCCTATATCTCCATCATTTGGTATCCGTACCTCCATGCTGTATTGTTAACAGAGAGGAATATTTTTATCAACTATTTTATAAATGCAGGTTTTTTTAGCATGAATTTAATTATGGAACATCTTCATCTCGGTTACTTGGGAATTAAATCCCTAACAAAGAAAGCAAAACAAAAAAAAAAAAATCATTGTTTTTAAATTTTGTGATTGTAATAGTTTGTATGGTACATGGAAAGAATAAGTGGTGGTAGCTTTTGACTTCTGTCAGTGTGTCCCTTTTTGTGTAAGTCATGCTTACAGACTCCAGGTTTTAATTTTCCCCTTGTATGTGTTGTATGGTTTCTTAAAGTGGGGAGGTCTCAAAACAAATAACCGTGTTAAACATTCCAGTGGTTCTGTGGGTTGCTTTTATAAAGAAGGTGAGCTATTTTCATGAAAAAAAAAAAAAAAACTAAGAGCTGGAAATCTGTTGTTTCCCAAATGTAATTTTATTTTGTCAGTTTTGAAAAAAAAAAAAAAAAAAAAAAGAAAATAAAATAAAGTGTAATCATGTTTTTAAATGAAATACAAACATTTCTTTTAAAAGGGCAGGTTGGTTGTATGTACCCACTGTTAGGAATTTTGCTGGATTTATCTTAATAAAAAAGACTCCTCAAAAGCTGATTGTGGTTTGTTGCTTGTGCTGCAAACGTACTGCTGGAATGCTACGGAATTCCTGCAGTAGTACAGGGCTTGTGGCCCAGGGGACCTGTGCAGCCAGAATGCTTTGGGCCACAGCACGGCTGGGGCTGGAGCCCCTCTCCTCCTCAGATGTGCAGGTGGCTCTATGGGCCAGCCTCCTGGGAGCTGGCATAGGAACAGGCAATGGCAGAGGAGCCTGGGAACAGCTTCCAGGTGGAGGCTGAGCTTGTGAACTTCAGTACTTGCTCAAGCCAAGGTGGGATGCTTGGTGTGGTCCAGCACGCCTTGAGCAGTTACTGTAAACCCCGAAGGGCATCGTCTGCTTTCATTTTATGTGTCTGGTAATTGGTGTGATTTGAGGGGGCTTCTTTCCTTAGAAACATTGCAGAAGCTTAGAGACTACCACGTTTACATCAGACCCTTATTGGTACAGAACAGTTTTCTGTTGGTGCAGGCATGTTCGTAGTCCTGGTCAACATCCATGCTTTCGGAACTGCTATTTGTAGTTTTCTTTACCTGTGTTTTACTCACAAAATGCCTTCTTAGACTCACATAGCTTCTCCTAACATGACAATGTGTGTGTACAGAAGTGCTTTCCACCAGTGCAAGCTTTATTATTGCGGGAAATGACAGCTAGGCTGGCAGGTAGTTAAGTGGGGCTTTAGTATTGGTTTTTACCGTGCCTCATTTTTGTTGCTACGGCTATTCCATGCGCCTTTATTTAAAGACACTTCAAGTTTTCCTCTTAAAGCCTCATTTTATATACAGTCCTCACACTGATGACCAAATACATTATATATTTCATAAGAAGAAAAATGTCTGCAATGCAGAAACCTTATCTTTCACATTAAATTGTTTCACAGCCCAGAAATAGGAAATTCCAGGAGCTTGCATATTTTTATCTGATATCCAAACCCGAGGCGTTTCAACACATAGCATCCTGTATTAAATGTGTGTTTCAGGATCAGTACCCCAGGGCATCAGCTGCTGGATGATCTTTAATGTGGATTTAATTTTCAAGGCCTAAAGCACCAGGGATTTTTATTCCTGCCGCACCACCTTCATTTGGCAGAACTGCTCTAAACACATCAGGGTTAACTGGGCCAGAGCTCCCTCAGCGGCAAAGGTGAGAGTATTTAGGGGCCTTTTCCTTTACAGGATATTCCCTATCCGCAGTGACTTTCAGGCATACTCTGGTCTCTCCTGCAGTGAAAGCTGATGGAGAGAAGTAGCTGGAATCCCTTCCCTGGTGGAAGCGTGGTGAGATGCATGGATAAAACCAGGGAGATTCGGAATGTCCTCATTAGGAGACGATCCAACAATGGTTCAAATGTCATCCTGACACTTTCACATCTAAAAATGATTGACCGGATTTAGCCTGCTTTAGAGTAGTGAACAATCAAGCACAGCAGCATGCTCTGTGTATGTGGTACAGCCATTTTTAGGGTCTGACTGGATACTGCTTGAAACTGATGAGAAATACCAATGGGCCTCTACTGCCTCAGGGAGAAAATGCACATTGGAATGAAATGTTTTATACTTGTGTATCATCTCCCTGCCCCCAGGGGTTTCTCTAAAAGGGCTTGAAATAGCAGCTCCAGGTCTGCAAGGAAGGTGAGCTCCTTCTCCAAGTCTTGGTACCACTGAACCATTTCTCTTTAGCTTTAGTCACTGACCACTTCAAGCACCGTTATTTAAATAACAGCAGACACTATGAATACAGATGATATCCTTAGCAAAGGGCTCATCTATATGCCAAGGTATCACCAGCCCTTCGTACGCTAATTGAGGTTGTTCTGTATGTCAAGGCATGTTTCTCCATCTTCAGCCGGAGGTTGTTCCACCAAAACATACAATTGAGTGTTTGGTTTTGTTTATTTCTTCCTCTCCTCGTGCCAAGGCGAGAGTTGTTCTTAATTCTGTAACTATTGTTATAATCAGACTCCTGTTTCAAATAAGTACAGAAAATTGCTTCACTTTTCAGACAAACCTCGCTCAAAATCATAACTTTTCTGAGCCATGGGGTATTGGGCGAGTTGCACAACTGAATAGATCGCCTGCCTTGTGCCAAGTCCTCCTCCTCTGTTGCTCCTGATGTCTCGACACCGAATCAAAGGCAAGCTCCACGTCAGCTTGTGAACTTTGCTTAGCTTATGGCTGTCCCAAAAGCAGAGGTTTTGAAGGGAGAAAGCTTTTGCACTGACCGGTCAGCTGGGTGCACCCACTTTTGGGTTCAGTTGCAGTATGTGGGAAGCCACCTTCCCCATGATCCTTGTGTGCCACGCAGCAGTGCCCTGGGTGCGGGTGGGACGTGTCTGCCCATTCCAGTGCTGTTTATGAAAGGCTGGGATTGTTGCTCGGCAGGCAAAAGCACTGCAGGAGCTTGATTATTGCTATTAATCGTAACAATTAGGACCTTAGGAGATGCGATGTGGTGAGGAGATTCATGAGTCTAAAGCTAGGGATGGTTCTGAGGGGATATAAAGATGTTTTTAGCTGGGAGGAAAGATTTACAGTGATGTTGGGAAGAACTTGCAATAGTGAGATGCCCGTGTAGCTCGTGGGTTACCGGACAAGACATGGGTGCAATTGTTGGCTTGGATTTTGCAGTGAAACCTGGTGCAAGGAGGTATTAATGCTGCTTATAATGTTTTGGATACTCTTTTTGAGGTAGTTTGAAAACCTTACGACCTGTTTATCATGCAGACAGTGAGCACTTCCGATGCTGTTACCTGCTAAGCAGGAAACCTGCAAACCCTCACATCTTACATGCAGAGAAAACCCAAGGTGAATGCAGTCTGCAGTGCACCCCAGAGCTGGGAACCTGAGTGACCAGTGCCAGGCCCAGCACAAGTCGTGGTGTTGAGAGCAAGGGGTTGAAACTGGATGATCCTTAAGGTCCCTTCCAACCCAAACCATTCTGTGAGAGGGGAGCAGAGTGGTTACAATGGGAATCAGTGCCTGGGGCCACATTACCCTGTCACATAGAAACACCGACAGCGTACAGTGTCAACGTCAGTACAGTGAGCTGACAGTGAACAATGACCCCATTGTAGTGCAACACTGAGGGGATCATGTTAATGTTTCAGACTTGTCTTACTGCTGAGGAGGTTCCTCATAATGACTTTATTTAGTAGCAGTCATTGGGGAAGTAAGGCTCTTCAGTAGGATTTTTGTTTTGTCATCCGTGCCAGGCTTGGTGCATTAATACAGCTCACGATGTAACTTTTGGTGCAGGCTCCTAGCTCAGCATGGGGATGAGGGAACTTCAGATGCCTTTGAAGTTTAAAAGAAAGTGCTGAGACTTCCCATTCCTTGCAATAATGCATGTTCTTGTTGGATCCTCAACAGAACTTGGGCAAGCATTTGCTTATTGTTTTGTCAGAACAATGAAAGGCTTCAAAAAACGCTGATCACCATCCTGGAAAGTGAGGTCTGAAAGAAAAGGAAGTGTCTCCAGACTCTTTCCCGGTGTCCACCATCAGCAACGGGAGAGAAAAAGCATGGCAGAAAAGGAAAATCACAGGGTTAAAACAAAAGGGTAAATGGGAGAAAGGAAAAAACAACCCAGTCCCCCTGTACCACAGACAAGGCAGGGGTTTAGGTACATCCTGCATCCACCTCTGCTCCTTTGACTGAAGCGACTGCACACAGGAGCCAGAAAATCAAACAGGTCTGATTTACAGAACAAGAGCAACTCCCTGGTAGTTAATGGAGTTACGCTGGTGTTAATCCAATGAAGCAGAAAGAAAATTGAATCCCTTGAATAGAAGCGGATGGCTCTTCTTTCTGACTGTCCCACTGGCGATGTTCCTTCCCCATGCAGCTGGTGTGGGAGCCCCTGCTCTGAAACCTGATGCTCTGGACAGGCTCCAGAGAGCCGAGAACACCCCGTGGGCCCCGCTGCTGCCTGGCTCTCCAAGAGCCTCTCCTTTGGAGAGAACAATGTCAACGTGGCGTCCGGCCAGAGACCATCCCAGTGCCCCAGGGAGACGGGAGCTGGTCACCAGCACACATGGAGCCGGGTGACTGCAGCCAGGGGTGTCTCTCAGGCCACCATCCCTTGCTTTTGAAGCAGTGTGGTTAGGACTGGGCTCAAGGAGGGCTGCTCCCACAGCCTTCATCCATCCCGACTGAGCCAATGCTGCTGGAGGAGGACAGCAGGGGCGAGGATCGCAGGGGAATGCAACGCTGCCTTCCTTCTGCGGCACCAGCAAAGGGATTGCTTGAAACGTGTCAAAGGGAAATATGCCTTGGGCGACGTGGTCCAGGGTGAGGTGCCCCTGGTTGGAACTGGATGATCTTAAAGTCCTTTCCAACCCAAACCATTCTATGGTTCTATGTAAGTGATGTCCAAATGCGTTAGCGTGAACTTCAGAGTGATGTAACACCTGAAAGCGGTGAAATGGAGTAGGTGCTTACGTGATTATAAAGGGAATTAAATCACAAATTAGAAAGCTCTCTTTTTGAAAGAGTGGAAATCAAACTGACACTATAAAGCCCTCAAAGGCATGTTAATACAATTGGGCACATGTTAAACATTTCCAGACGGTCTTAAAAGAAGGAGGGGGAAAGAAGCATAAATAACACAGGCAAAAATGCTGCACTGAAACCTAAAAACAGAGTGGTCAAGATCACTTCTCCCTCCCTGTGCCAGCACCCCCAATGGTGGGTGTCCATCCCAGGGCCTGGCTCCTTGGTTTACCATTGGGAAATGCCTCCCGGCCAAGCGAGGTGTGCTGCTTTCATTAGCGATGAAGGGTAACGCAAGCCTGGAATTCACAGTCAGAGCCACTTGTGAGTTATTTGAGAGCCAAACCCCAGGAAAATGGCCAGGGTTTTGTTTGTTTAACATTAACAATTCGGGGAGGGGGTGGAAGTACACTTCTTGGAGCTAAAACCAGATGTGAGGCATCTCGGCCACAAAGCTTTCTGGTTCTCTTCTGTTTGTTTTTTCTCCCGCTAAGATAAAAGAAACTGCAGAGAAGGTTTCGATTGTGGCACAGCTCAGATTTCATCCTGGCTACAAGGGTTCTGGCAGATGCTACTCTGCGAGATCACAAATGATCTTCTCTCTTACTGATACGGGGCCGCTCTTCCGCATGGCACACATCTTGCAGTTAGAGAGGGGTTGTCGCTGAGCCCAGGCTGACCCTCATTTCCAGCTGGGATGAAGGTCGGTTTGCTTTCCTCCTTTGTATCACCATAACTACCTCCGCAGAGGTGCCGGCCGTGGCTACATCACAAAGTTGTGGTTCTGTTTCTCATCTGCTAAGGAGGATAAGGCTGGAGTGGCCTCTCCAAGCCTCGGCAGCCCTGTCCAAGGGAGATCCTGCAGGATCGGCCTTCCCCTAAAAATCTTCCTCCTATAAATGTTCCTGTGCTGCAAACAGGAATGTGCAGATCTAGGCCAAGTTTTCCCTGCTCTGGTTTCACCCCCCGTGCTGTTACAGACCCGGTGCACCAATGTGGCTCTTTGCTGTAAACACTGACTTTTCTGCTCTGTGTTTACGCCTGTGTAGCCCAGTGGGGTCTTTACTATACCTGGAGCATTACCCTGGGAGTAATTAAAATCATTAACAAGTGTAATTAACTGTTGGAGGGAAAAGGAGAGTTTTAGCACATTATATCACCAACAATTAAATAAATTACCCTTTTTGTCTTGAAAAGAATTGGCAGAAGGGGGAAAAAAAGGAGGAGGGAGATGTATAAACTCATGCAGTGGCACGGAGAAAGTGAATAGGGGTCGATGGCTCTTGTGTTGGAAGACAAAGCAAACAAAGAGGCACCAAATGAAATTACCAAGTGGCAGATGCAAAACGAACATATCTCACACAATGTGTAATTAAGCCGCCGAACTCATTGCCCAAATGGATCCCCAAAATCGCCGTGGTTTAGAAAGCGATTACACAGATTCTTGGAAGATGACCCAGTGGAGCTGTTGAACACAAAATGAAAACATCCCCAGTGCAGGACGGGCCAAGCAGCAAACCATAGGAGGATGGGAGAGGACCTGGAGCCATCCCCTGGCTCTGCCTTTCCTCATCACCTTCAGCTAGAGCTGGAGGTAATGGGATACAGGCTTGTGCACACCTCTGGCCCTCCTCAAAAGGAGGAAAGCTGGAGCACTGTGGATGTGCATATGGCTCTGGCTGTTGGTGGGGACAGATACACAGCGTGGAGGTGACTGAGGTACCAGAGACTGCTGCACGTGTCCCTGCCAAGCCCTGTGCTGCTGCTGGACCCTGGCTTCCCAGCAGCTGAAGCTGAGGAATGCAGCTGAAGGTGGTCCAGATACCCATCTCCCACTGCTGCTCGATTTGGTATTTCCAATTCCCTTTTTGGGCCCATCTTGACTATGATTCTTTCTAGCTTCATTTAGTGCTCTAGCCTCTAGGTGGTGGTCATGTCTGAATGTTCTTGTATAAGGGCTGCACAAATCTACCTTGATAATCAGGGAGGCTCCTGTGGGTTTGAGGTTAATCAGCTGGGTGGGAGGGTGGCAGCACTGGGAGCAGGAGCTCCACAGCTCCTAACACCACTGCATTTAACACCGTGTCTCCAGGGATGCTGCTGTACAGCACTGGGTGATGTGGTGGGAGCATCTGCATCCCAGCTGCCACAGTGGAAACACCCGGTGAGGCTGCACAAGCACAGCAGAGACCACAGGGCCAGCCATGGCGTGAGCTGGGGCTGCAAGGCCAAACGCATCCACATTTCTCTCCCATCCATTTGGAAGCACGATGTCCCTGTGAGAGCCCGAACTCTCTGGGGTGACAGCGCTCCTCCCTGCCTGCCCTGCAGCCTCTTCAGTGTGGAAACCTGGGGTCTGTTTGTCCCCATCCTCCGCTTCTCACGTCAGTGGTTGAATTTCGGGCAGCCAGCGTGCTTTCCTTTGGGATGCAGGAGACCCTGCAGGCACTGTGGGTTTCCAGTGGGATGCCCACACTTCCCTGATGCCCTGTTGACAGGGATGGTGGTTTGTGCCAGTCCTGCGGTGGATAAGAAGCAAGAAAGTGCTCTTGTTTAATAATTTCCACATCCTATTTACTGAAGTATGTGAGCTTGGAGGGAAAACAAACAGCAGTCTGTAGAAATCCAAGTGGATACAGAGATGCGGTCATTGCCCCGTTGCAGTCAACAGAAATTTCTCCATCAGGTTTAACATGGTGAGGATTTCATTCTCTAAACCTTTGTACAAATGTAACTTGCTGAATGAATGGTGATACTTGTTATTCATAATGAAACTATGGAAAACCAGGCCAGCTGGCCAGTGCGGCAGAGGGACATCCACGGAGGGTATGGAAGTTAAGCATAGCAAAACCTTCCTGGTGCCTGCTCTTCTTCCAGAAGTTTTCCACCTACAGCAGCAGGTGGAAAGCAGCAGCGATCACTTGCTGTGTGCTGAGATCTAGGTGGGATCAGGCAGGACTACCCTAGATCCACTGGTTCTGCTTCAAGCGTGCCAGTTTGGCTTAGCTGCCTTTTTGACTGAGATCTAACACCTCTCACGTGGTCCAGGTCTCTCAAACAGATGTGCTCCCTTTCCATTTCTTCCTTGGGCTTTTCAGTCCATGGGCAGCTGCAACCAACAACATCAAGGCAGAAAACTCGGTCCTGCCCTGGCAGGTTCTGCTCTGGTAGCACCTTATCCTCTGCAATGCCCAGCTGTTCACCACGACACAGCCATTAGAACACTCATTGATTTACGTTTATTTAGGGTATCTCATATTTATCTTCCAGGTTTTGCAGAGAAGAAACTTCTTTAATAAAACAGAGTGACCATAGAGGAGCTGAAAGAGATAACCAGGGGCAAGTAGGCTGTTGTATCAAGGTCTTCTGCATGTTCAGCCCCACTGCTTTGTGTGTCATGGGAAACGTGTCCATCTGATGTGAAAACAGGGTCACAATCATCCAAAGGAGAGACTATAGCTCATCTTTAATTCAAGACTTATTTTAAAGATCCCTACTTTGGTCTTAAATGAAGTGCAGGTGCCAAAGTGCCCAGCTGCCCCTTGATCTAGGGAGTCATCTTTCCAGAGAAGGAGCCTTTGTTTCCATGTCCACAGTGAAGAGCTGGGACACACAGAAGGCTATGGGCACTGAGCTCCGTAAGAGACGCACAATCTGGTATCTGAGTGTTCAAAGCTGTAGTTAATGGCTTTTCTTGCACCAAAAAAAACATACATAAACTGGGCTGGAAATGATCTACACTGAAATATCACGAGAACACGGGCCTGCAAGAGCAGCCTAATGAAACCCAGAGCAGTTAGTGCTAGGAACAACTGGAACAAAACCACCCTCCTTCTTTCCCAGCCCTCTCTTGGCATGCAGCTGCGAGCCCGGTGGTGAATTCGGGGCAGATGGTGTCCTGCTGGTGCGTGTGAGCCAAGACCGACCCATCGCTGCTGCCGTTGGTATGGACGTGGTGTAGAAGCATTAACTAGAAACAAGTGGTTTAACAGTGATGGGAGGCATTGCCGATGGCTGGAAGACGTCTTGTTTGTGCACAGGTCTGTGATGGCTGCTCCTGGGGTTGTTGGTGATGGCCACAGGGTTAATCGATAAATTAAAATGGGTCTATGAGTGCATCTCACCAGCCCATTCTTCAAAAGACAAATATATTTGGTGGAGTGGAGAACAGTTGCTCACTGCTGTGATTTCCTGGGTGCTGTGCTCGCTCCCTGTGGCTGGCACCCGTCCCCTGCCTTGCTGGGATAAGAGCTGAGCTGGGATGCTCAGTGTTGGTTGCAAAGTGTCCTGACCTCAGCATCCCTGCATGTCCTTGGGAGAGCAACAGTGTGCTCATCAGTGCAGCGGCAGTGGCTATTATCTGCAATATTTTGTTTATAGTTTATATGTATCACATATATAAGACCTTATATATATGAAATATACATATATATATATATATGAAATATAGATATATATGTATAATGCAGTTGTAGGTCCCATTGTTTGACTGGCTCCATGGTGGGTGCTAAAGCCCTGTTTGCTGTCCCCAGGGGCTGTCCACCCCTTTGGCAAGTGCCCCCCACAGCCGCTGCTGCCCCAGCGCCCTCCCCACGCTGGTTCTCCTCTCCCATCATATTGGGTTATTGCCACATTCAGCCCTCGACTCTCCAGCTCGCTTCAATCAAGATCTGCATGACAAAACCACTGGCTCGAACTCAGTTTGGTGACTGCTTCACCAGGAACCTTAGGAGTTTCATCAAAAGCTTGGATGATTTTAGGGCCTAGGTTTTTATTCATTACAGCATTGCCTGACAAATCCCATTACATCATCCGTTTGGAAGAGAAATTCCCTGCAGCTGCTTGTGTGGCGCAGGGGGGGTGTTGTTTTAAAAATAAGACAGATTTTTGTTTTCTTTCTTTCAGGGCAATTTTCCTCCCAATTGCTGGAAAACGGTATGCTAAAAGGTTTAAAAAGTGGAAAGGAAAAGGGCAGTACGCAGCAGTTTGAACCATTCATTTTTTTTTCTTCTTAATTCCTTTCCAAAGACCAAGGAAGGGGGGGAAACAGCCCCATTACCCCGCGCATCCAGCGCTCTCAGCCAGGCGTGAAAAGCAGAGCCAGTGTCATGGTAATGGCAGATGGCACGAAGTGGGAGGGAGGACTCCATCCCAACCTCCGGATGGACCACACTCCTAATTAGCTCCGGAGCAGAGAGTAATTAAACCCAGAGGTAAGGCAAGTGATTACTTCTTTTCCTCTTGCACGGGAGAGCCGGCAGGGATGGAGTGCAGGCACGGGATTCCAGCCCCACACCAACACTGGGAAATGATCTCTATCCCAGCTCAGCCCTCCTGTGCTGCCAGGGAGCAGGGAACCTGCACCAGCTACTCCTTCTCCAAATGACCATAAGCTGCAAAAGATGACAGAAACTGTGGCATCGCAAGGAAATACCAATGGAACGGGGAGAGGCAGCGTGTGCACTCCATGCCAGTGACATTCAAAGGTGCCATATTCAATTATTTGGTGGTGGTGTGGCATCTCACTATTGAATGCACCTACTTGAAGTAGCTCAGTGTCAGAGCTGTACCTTTTCTTTCCTACTCAGTTGTTCTGGAGTATTGTGTTATGGTAGATAATCTCATTGCTTTTAATCCACTTTCTTTCTTTTGCTCCCAAAGAAGCAGTTGGAAGTAAATTATTTTTGTTGCAGTGAAATGGGGCAAAGCTCTCACAAAGCGAGATTTGTGAGTGAAATGCACACAGAGTACCACCAAAAATATGTGAGTTCCTCATTCACTGCAATCAGAAGAGTACTTGGTAGCTGTATATCATTGGATGTCAGTGCTTTTAAGACTTCACTTCAAAAAAAGCCCAAGCCAATGAGCAGCAGCACCATCACACGCATCCTGCTCTGGTTATTTAACCTCAGTCTCCCCTGTTCTGGCAGGTTAAAGCCATTCCCCTTGGCCTGTCCCTACATCCCTTGTCCCAAGCCCTTCTCCAGCTTTGCTGCAGCCCCTTTAGGCACTGGAGCTGCTCTCAGGTCTCCCCTTCAGGAGCCTTCTCTTCCCCAGGCTGAACCAACCCAGCTCCCTCAGCCTGGCTCCAGAGCAGAGCTGCTCTATCCCTTGCAGCATCTCCATGGCCTCCTCTGGATGCTTATTCTCTCTGGGAGGATCACAGTGAAGCACCAGAGCATCAAGAAAGCGCTTTATTATTGCGAATGGACTTATTTTTGCAGCAGCTCATCTCTGCACAAGCCAGAAGTCCCAACGTGCCTACACAGCCACGTCTGCTGGCACGTCCTGCCGAGTGTGCGGGGCTCTCCTTGGGTTTTATGAACGGGCTGAACTTTGCCAAACAAATGGGAAAACTCGTGGCTCTGCAGAGCCTCCAGCACTTATTGACACATTTACAGTCAGCCGCTGTGTGCCCAGCGCGCAGGGAATGGTTGGGGTTTGCATAACCCCGGCTGCCTTTTTTGCTTGGCTTAAAATAGCTCCGGCCCTGGGTCTCCCATCACCCGCTGCAGCACTGGGTACATCTCTCCATCTGAATCATTATCAAAGTCCCTGGGGATAAGTATGATTTTCAGCATAACCTGGTAGCCTATCATCCTGATGAACTCAAAATCAAATGCCACCAGGTCTCTGCAGCCTACCTGAAACAACCAGGCAATTTCTATTTCTCTTTTATACTGGATTAGTCAAGACTTGCTGCAGGGCAGAAACACGGGTGCTGTGCTTCCTCTGGCTTTTATGTTTTACCCCATAAATGCTCTTTGCCTTTGACAAGGAGGAGAGAAGCCGAACGGGACAACTCCTGCTTGCTGCCAGGGGTTCCCTGGTAAGGAGCTGCAGATGCTGCTCCAGCTTGGTGCAGTGCACAGCCATGTCCATACCGTGGCATGATTCCCATCAAGGCTTCTCTGGCATAATACTAATAATAATAATAATAATAATAATAATAATAATAATAAACTGGAGCTATTCACTCCAGTTTCAAAAATGGCCAGGATTATGAGAGAACTTGGGAGCATTTCACCAGCAGTGTTGCAGCTGAACCATCAGTCCCAACCCAGCTAGGAAGCCAATGGGATGAAAAAAAGGCTCTCACGAGAAAGTCTGATATTCCCAGATGTAACTATGGAATTTCCACCCATTGCTCCTATTGAATGCAGAAACAACAGCAAAACAAACCTGGCTGGAAGGAACAAACATGGAGCCAGCATTTGGGCCTGTCGGAAAGAGGTTAACACTATGTCCATGAAAAATACTCAGCCATAATTAGTCCCCACTCATTGCCTTGAGCTTCACATATTAATACTCTGGATCTCACATCTGTCAGAGTAACTTACTTATCAGCAACTCTCGGCTTTTCCTGCTCCATAGCAAATGCATATTAACTTCTGTCTTTAATGGGGTTTGTGATTTTTTAATACAAGAGAATAAAGACCGAGCTGATGGGCAGTGGCACGGAGGGCTCGTTCAGCAGATGGGGGGAGCCAGGAGCAGCTCCTTGCTATCCCTAAAGCAGCTACATCTGCTCCTAATGACAGCCTTAATAGCCCGATTTATTTCAGTTACTAGAGAAGGGAATCTGAGTAAATTATGTCAGATGAGTGGGCTCTTTCTTTTCCTGAAAAATAATCTGCCCCCCCCTTCCCCAAAAAGGAGGGGGGCAGTGGGCTGATTGGCACTGCTGCACTAAGCCTATTTACTGTACAAAGGGGATTTAACTCCAAATTTCAAGCACAATTTAAGGCAAATGCTAAACATGAAAATGGTGCTAGCACCACGCTATTAAGAAATGGGTCTAAATGCATTCGAAGTCAAAGTTGCTGATTTCTTTTCCCTCCTTACCTTGAAAGAGCTTACCTGCAATTGTAACGTGCACAAGGTTATTTTTTTAAATCCAAACAAATAAGAAAAGACCCAGAAAACTGAGGCTGAGCTCAGCTGCCAGCCTTGCCCTTGAGGCTGGATACACTGCGCTCCACCACAGACATGGGCAGCATCTACAAGGAAATGCCCATTAAAGAAGAGAAGGAACCTCCCATGGGTGCAGACAGGGATGTGGCCAGACAGGGGAATACAACTTGTCCCTGGGTCTTCTGTCTTCTTGTGGTTGCATTAGACAAGCCAAGAGAGTAATTAGCTTCATCAACTGCTTTTAGGGTTCAGAGATCAGAGGCAGTTCCTTACTAAGTTCCTAACAATTTTATTCTTTTTCTGTTGAACATGGTGCTTCTGCCACTCACCTTCCCTTTAGGAAAGGCATAAAATAGTGACTGTGTTTCTCTATGGGATTGGCTCACATCAAGCCAAAGCTCAATTTCCCTCCACGGGAAGTTGCAGAAGAAAGGCAGAGCTGGGAAAAGACAAGCAGAAATGCCTGTGAAGAAAGTGCAGGCTTGAAAAGAGAGGCTTAGCAGAAATGCTCATTGAGGGATGTTGGACTTCAGGTCTAGGGCTTCATGCTGCCCATGAAGCACCAGTCCCCGTTTCTCCCCCTAATGTAAGAAACTCTCAGGATGTGATCACTCACATCAAGAAGGGATGTAGCTGCTCTCAGCAAGGGAATCCCCTCTGCAAGGGGACCAGCTGAGAGAGCTCCACAGCATGGAAGGCAAGCACTGCAAATGCACGCATGACCTGAAGGACTGCAGAGATACAGGGAAACCTCTGCCAGCTGCTTTCCAGGGGAAATGTGCTGGGAGACTTCCCACAAGGAAGATTAAGATCTTGTCTGGAGTAGCAACTACAAATGCTGAGGGCAAATCGTGAGATGCAGCTGCAACACCTCTGACTGAGGTGGCGGGATGAGGAGCGCAGGTCATGGGGAGCATCACAGCCTGGACATGGCCACCACAATGGGTGATCATCCACAACAACCCGAAGGTGACAGGGAGGCTCTTGGGGCTTGATGGCTGTACATATTACCCATCTTCAAAAACCAGAAGTGAGGAATTACAGAGCCTAACTGAGATACCTGGGAAGGGAGCAGGAAAAAAATACTTGCAGCGATCCTTGGAGATAGATAAACTTATAAAAAGGCAGCTGGTGTGGATCTGTCAAGATCAAATGCCATCAAAGCAAATGAATTTATTTTATAGCTGGCCCAGTAGTGAAGGGAGGAGCAATGAGCATATTGTGTCTTTTAAATGGTTTCTGACAGCATCTTATACACCATTCTGATGGCTGAATGAAGACAGAGCCAGGCTCGGGTCAACACAGATGTGCCCAGTGCAGAAGAATCCTTCACTTCCCACTGTGTCACTGTTGCCACTCTGCCACCTCCCTACAGCCTCAGGTGAGGAAAAGAGCAAAAAGGAAGATCCGTGTCCTACATCACTGCTTGGACTTGCTGTATGCAAGAGAACTTCATTTAAAAACACAGAAGAAAGTGCTCAAATACTCCTGAGTCCATTCATTTAATCTTAATTACAACCCATCCGTATCTGCATGCATGGGGATCTTCTACCCTAGCCAGAGAGGAAAAGGAAGGTAAAAAGGCCTGCATGGACCATTAGTAGCTTTGCTTTCATTCTGGCTTTATTTCAGCCCACAATAACATGCTATTCCTGTTAATTGTGCAGTAATGACCTAAGGCCATTAACTATACCTCACAGAAGCATTCTCGTATCAGCTTTATTAAAAAATCCCATCAAGACAAAACCTTGCTCCTTTGGGAATGCCCAGATCTTGTGCCCAGTCCTGCTTGGAGATGGAGCTGAGCTAAGGCTCAACCCCACTCACCCCCTTAGTGAAAAGCTAAAGGGCAGTTCAGTCACCAGGGGGTTATGAACTGGTTTGTAAGACCTGTGACATCCCTTGGAGAGCTTCTTTTAGTGCTGGAGGTTTGGTTGTGTTCAATTTCATTTCATTGTTGATAGAAATTGGATTCTTTTATATCTGCACCAGCATCTAATAGGTCAAGAGCTCATGAAGCAAAAAATAGATTAAAAAAATAGGATCTGTTTTTATCTGTTCTCTGAGCATGTAAGATTGCTTTCCAATGCACATTTTATTTTAAGGTGAGTTATTTCGTTGCCATAGTAATATTATTCAGCTTTTGAACTGCTACAGTTGTGGTTTTCTTTCAGGCTACACTTGTCACAAGCGGTCAACATCCCAAACCCCTTCCTAAACCAGACATTGGCTTCCTATGGTGGTGCAAAATACCTTGGAACATCAGCCCCAGTCTGCAGGATGAAGCATCAATGCTATGTCATGGGGGGAACATGGGACCGTAGGCAGTCAGAGGGGTGAGTTGGTGTGGGGTGAAGGTGGCCAGGGCCATGGTAAGACTTGGACCAAAACCACATTTCTGTACTCATTTCTTATCCATTCTCTTCAGCCCTTGCAATGTGAGACTGTGAGAAGGTCAAAGATAACCTTTGGTGCCTTTACCAATTGGCACTTATTAACAACACTCATCTGGCTGTGGTGCATTGTGTGCAGTGATCCTCCTCCAGGCTCCAGCACACTCAAGAACAAATTCAAAGAGCTTAAAATTGCTTTAAGTCCTATTTGTTGCTCCACAGATGTCTCATTTCTTTACCCCAAGCCTAATGAATTTATTTTATCACTAAGAGAACTGCATTAAAATAAAGACTTTATATACAAGGATCGGGAATGACATTAAGCAAGATGTGAAGAAAAGGGATGTAAAGGTAAGGAAATATTACTGTGGTCATCTGGGTGAAACAGGTTCTGTAAATTAGAATTTAATTTGATAGATTGAATATTTAAACAACCATACTACTTAAATATTTAAATTTAAATTGGAAATGCTTTTCTTGCTCTAATTCATTTAATTAAAAGAGGCACAGTGTGCCACATAGCAGCCTAAAACCTATGACACAAGCAGCAGACCATAGATATGACTGAGAGCCCGTTCCACTGCACAGTCACAAGCAGCTCAAGCAAAGCAGTTTTAAAGGTTTCTTTGCTTTTCAATTTCAAATAAACCATTTCCAGATTAACAAACCAAGGCTACGTGCACGTAGAAGACCTGAGACCCATGTAAGCCTTCTAGAGACTGACGCATCTGGATAAATCCAGCACAGATTAAAGCAAAGCTTTCATTGCACAAACTCCCCCTGGAAGGAGCTGGATGCTTGCGACGCCGGGAAAAGGACAGAGCTGGGAATAGCGGGCAGTGGATAACGGATGCTGAAGTCAGGCAGAGCGATTTGGTGGCGGAGGCGTGGAGGCAGCGGTCCTGCGCTGTACATGGCTGTGTTGCAGTTCTCTTTGCAGAGGGAATTACCAAAGCAGAGCCATTCCGGGAGCATTAGAGCCGCGGCAGTTTCTGTGCTTCATAAGATTACCCACGGCTGTCCAGCTCCCGACAGCAACCCTCGGAAACACAACGCTGTGCCTAAACACAATAGCAGCCTAGAATAAAGCAACAGCCCTAACAATGAGTTTCTTTGCTGTTATAGGTTTTAGCAAAGCCCATTGTGTTGTTTTAACACCCTTTTTTGTATTTAGATTTCTAATGTCTTTGACTGGGGGAAGGGTGGAAGGGACAACCAATTTAATTCAATAATCCCCCTAAGCCTTGCTTAATGCACTCTGGTTTGCATCTGTGGATTTTATAGTGGTATTTTGGGTGGTTGCAGCACTGCATTGGAAAATGTCCCATCATTTATTTTGCAGCTATTTGAGGGAGATGGT
>JBCJKH010016494.1:0-37600 GCA_039877255.1 Loriculus beryllinus
AAACAGCAGTAAAACATTAAGGCTAGTTTAGCATCCTCCCTTCCAACAGACTGCTCTATAGTTAGCAAGACAGATCACCCATAAAGGCAGACTTGCAGGAGGTGGGGGTTTAGGAGCAGACTTATCAGTGACTACAGAAGGACATACCACATCCTGTGCTGTGTATCCCCCACTCTTGCACTGGAAGAGACATTATTAATATATATTTAAGTCTGGATGCTTGTCAGCTAGTGTATCTGCTCCAAATTTGAACTGCATACTTCACTGTTCAAACACTTTTTAGCAGGATGGGCATAAAGAGCACAAAATACTTTCAAACAGAAGTCAGGAAGACACAAACTCTGCTCTTCCAAACTATCAAGTGGGATAAACCCTGTTCCCAATACCAACGTTACTCTTAAGGAGGGAATACACCCCTCCACAAAAACAAACAGTGCTGTGCTCTTGAATACCCAGAGCACTCTTATACATCACTGAACCTCAGCTGAAGACTTCCCATGTCTTACCAGACCACCGCCAGAACTAAGGAACAGAGATGTCCTCTTCGATGGTGTAACTTCAGGTAACAGGGTAACTAGCATCAGAGGTTACTACACACTTGAGAGGTGGGGACAGCGAGCTGCACTGCAATGGGTGTGAGAGTTACTGCAGACCACACCACGACACTGATGTCCCCACTCTATATAAGTAGTCTCGTACAGTGGCAATGCTTCCTGACTCGCTAGTAAATCTATTTTCCAAAATAAATAGAACTATCATTTAAAATCGTGACAGTTGCACAGCAAGAAAGCTGACTGCATTAAGCACTGTTGACTCACGCCTTTGTCGTAAGCAGCTTACATGTCCATCTTTCCAGCATTGCCTTGATGTGACTCCTAGGATATAGCCAGCCCTCAGGACCTGCAGTGCTGAAGACCAAGGCAGATGGCCACTGATGATTCTGGAGCTGGGCCACAGGCGAAGAATAAATACTGACTTCAATGTCACACTGACAGAAGTTAGACTTTCCTGTAACAACCTCAAAGAAGCCAGGGGCAAAGAACAAGAATACAGGATACCAGTATATACCAGGCAAGAGGACTACGGCATTTGGCCAATGAGTAACTTGTGACTGCTCCTTGTGAGCTAGATGTGTTAGTAAAGAGAAGCAGCAGCTACAACCATGCTGAAAAGCTTGGTGTTTTCTAGTTACACTGGACTGGGTAACAACTTCTACAAAGGAAAATTCAGTCTAAGAAAATAAAGCTTCTCCCATTGTGCTGTGAGATCAGCTTCCCAACACAAAAGCTGATTCACAGGCCTGAGACATGTCTGTCTAGTCAGCAGAGAATGGAGATGACCCTTGGAGACCCTGGACTCTTGGGCAGAGAACAAACTCTCCAAGAACCTGCCCCAACATTCAGGATATAACTAGAAACATTTGGTCAGCATGGTGTGCAGGAAGCTGCAAACCTTCCCAGTCTACTGGAGCACACAGCTTTGAATCCTGAGCCTTCCCCTGCACCCTGTTTGAACTATTAATCAAACACAGCCCTTTTTGGATACACTGCCCTCACCAAGAAAAATGTGGCTCTTCAGACCAAGACCAGATAGAATACAACCCACACACATGCATCAAAAGTGAAAGAGAAGTCTTAAGAAAAACCACTGAAGAGTGCCAGCTGAGGAAGAGAATGCCAACAGTAAGGCTGGTGGAGGAACTGCAGTAAACAAGACCACAGAGAGAACAGCAGCCATAGGTACACTCCGCTCTGTCCAGTGAGCTGAAGAGCAGCAGCACACTTCCTCCACCAACACACTTCCTGCCTCAACGACAAGGCACAAATGCACTGACTGCTGAACTGTAGGAAAGAGCCTAATCTACTTTCAAACAGAGCTTGACCTACCTACAGAAAGGACCACGTGGAAAATAAAATTGTAATAGAAGTCCTTATGCATACCTTATCTCCTACAGATCTGAAAGAAGACTCTGTGCTGGTTTTCGCTACAATTTAAGCTAATTTTCTCCTAGCAGCTTGGATGGGATCTGTTTTGGATTTGTGCCGAAACAGTGTTGATAATTCAGGGATGTTTTGGTTACTGCTGAGCAGTGCTTACAGGGTATCAAAGCTTTTTCTGCTCCTCACCCCACCAGCAAGGAGGGTGGGGGTGCACAAGGAGCTGGGAGGAGACACAGCTGACCCCAACTGACCCAAGGGATGTCCCACAGCATAGGACATCATGCTCAGCATACAAAATGGGTCAGGGCCGGGGGGGGGGGAAGGAGGCAGTGGGGGAAGCTGGAAGTGATGGTACTTGTCTTCCCAAGTCACCTTTAGGCATAATGGAGCCCTGCTTTCTTTGGAGATGGCTGAACAGCTGAATTCCTTATTTTGCTTTGCTTGCACACATGGCTTTTGCTTTCCCAATTAAACTGCCTTTACCCACAAGTTTTCTCACCTTCTGATTCTCACCCCATCCCACTGGGGGAATGTGCAAGTGGCAGCTTGGAGCTGAGTTGCCAGCTGGGGTTAAACCACAGCAGGCTATTTGTGCCATACTTCTACCACACTAAATCACAAAGCTTTGGCACTTCTGCCAGTAGCCTGTGAGACCAAGAATGTTTTCCTCTTCCTAAGAAAGGAGCGGAAGCTAAGCCTTTTCAGCTCTTTCTGAAGAAAGAGAGGCTCAGCTATGTACTTTTAACTACGGCTGGAATGCCTAAACCACTTGTTAAAAACCAGTGCCTGGATGTGGGGTTAAAGAAGGCTTTTTTCTTAGAAGCCAGATTAGCAGGAATTACAAAGGTCCTTCTGCTGTCACCTACTCACAAAGCATGGTATGCTTTCAAGGAGGGATGAGGTACTTCAAGTCCTTGTTAGGGATCTAGACCCAAAGCACAGACAGGACCTGTTTCCTCACACTGGCATAGAGGTAGCTGTCTTTTTATAAGCCAAGCCTTGGTGCAGGACAGGGAACGCCTGTCACATCTAGCAACATATGGAGCTGGTGCTCTGTGAACATCTGTCATGCAGCTGTCTACAAGTGAGGGTAAACCAAAGCCAGGATCAAATAGCACAAATGGCCACTTCCAGCTTGTGTTCCTGTTTGGCCTGATGCTAGAAAAGCTAGCATTACTGCAATAACATCAGGCTGGGGAGCAGGAGAGGACTGCACATAACACGAGTGATATAAGCTGATTTAGTTCTCCTGCTGTTCTTTCCTCCAGGCTTCCCCTTCTTCACTGAAGAAATGCAACGCATTGGCAGGAGGGTACAGGCTGCCTGGGGACCTGCCAGTCCTTGTCACCACTCTCAGTGTCACTGCAAAGGGGAGGCTGGAGGCTGGTCCAGCCCTGGTCCAGTCATCACCACTCTTGCCTCTCTGGAGCTGCTAAATCCTGCTGCATCTCGCCACAAATATACCCTGCCTTGGTAGTAAGGGCACCTTCCTTTGCTGTTCAGAAGCACTGGCTTCAGTCCAAGCCCCAGAGTTTCCATAGCAGCAGGACCTGATCGAACACGTACACTAACAAAAGATTGCTTTATCACTACCAGCCCAGAAGATTTTCCTCCAAGCTTGTGCCTAAGAGAGCAGGGTCATCCAATATCAGCTCTGTATTTCATTGGAAAGAGAAGAATATGACACATGCTTTCTAGAGAAGAGCTTAGGGAAAAATCAATTGCTCAGCTTTCTGTGAGCTAATTTCTGGCTTCATTTAAAAAGAGGGAAAAAAGTCTCCACTAGATACAGGTTATTTTTAAACTATTCCAACACAAAAGTTGCTGGTCAGCACAGCTCTCGGATCCAACAGAGACAGAAAGGAACTTATTTTCAACAGTCACAAATCATGAGAAATCAACCTAATCCACCAAAAAAAGACCTTTCTTGAATTCACACTAGTGAAGGGGCCCAGAAAACACATCAACAGGCTCAGCATCAGGAAACTGTAGTGTTTGCATTCATAGCCGGGGAGGGGGGGGAAGAAGGAAAAATATTCACATCAATCCCACTGAAGAGATTTGGCTCAAAGACTAACTTGGAAAGAATTTGTAACTCAACTTACGGACTGAATAAGCAGAGGAATCAATTTCACCTCCTGCCTCAAAAATCCTGTGTTTAAAGTTTTCATTAATGCTGGTAATAAAGCATACCTGCTCTTCAGTCATAGATCTTAGCCTCCTCAACAGCGAAGCTTAAATAAGTCAGACACATCCCCAAGGAAGTCCTGAAGGACTGGATGATCATGGTAACTCCACCCAAATGCCTCCTCAGTAGGAAGAAGATGGAACGACTATGCCGAGTTCAGCATGAGGACGAGTACGTTCAGAAACACTGCACTTTCATGTCAGCTGTGGGTACCAAATTCTACAACCTCAACAGCATCAGAAGGTGGGACAGATGAGCAGGTAAAGGCACCATGCTAATATGCTAATAGATTAGCATGACAGATTAAGTGAGTCAGAGTTGTTGATGCTTGTTTTGAACCAGAAGACAAACACACCATGCAGCAAGCCACTGGTGGCACAGAAAAGGAAGGTGGGATTTTGTGGTAGCGTGCACAGAATTTAGCCAGAGGGATGGCACTGGAAAAGACCGCTCAGTGCCAGGGGCAGCTTATCAAACAGAATAGAATCCACCACGCTAAGGTCAGTGGCAGTCTCAAATTTGGGCTATAACAGGGCACAAAGAGAACAACTGGCACCTCCTAGTAAATTCTTACCTCATCATCTTCTGGTTAAAAATGCCCCAGAAGTCCCTGGAGGCATCAAGGCCGGAGCCAAGGAAACTAGTTTGACCTCATCACCTGCAGAGTAACTGCCAAGCTGGAAAGATGCTGTCACCATACACTTGTGCAAGCAGCTCTGCAGCTTGAGCGCCAACTCACACCTCCACAGAGACTCAAGCAGAAATGGCTGTGCACCTTAGGCTTGTGTCATTCAACCACAGTGCCTCGCTTAGCCAGCACAGAGAATTGGAAAGCTGATGAAAGATGGGATGAGATCCTCCCAGCTTGCGTAAGAACTAGAAGAAATTTCCAGTGAAAGCACAAAAATCCCAGGAAAGGGGACGTTAATGTGCAACAATAAAATCGATTTGCAGGCTTGAGAGGATGGTTGACAGGAACTGAAAGGAACAACTGATGTGCTGCATCTTACACCTGCCACACAGAGAAAGCAAAGTAGGGAGGCCAAAGTCAGGATTCTGTAACAGGAAAAACAGTCAGCTCCCCAGCCCAAGAGCAAAAGCACACATACAGTCTATAAGTGGAATATATGTGGGCTGCCAAAGAAGAGAGAAGTTTTCTGGCTCTTTCCCCTCCACCAATCTCATAAGGAATTCTCAGAAGGTAAACAAGAGAGAAAAAACAATATAAAAACAAAATATGAAATCTACTCAAAATTAAAAGTTGAGCAAAAATGGTTTCATCTACCTGCACTTTATAATTTTTAAGCTTTCAGAATGTTGAAAACACTGGATTAAGGAAGAAGATCAAGGTGAACAGCTAAGCCACAGCACTCTCAAAGGGAAAAGTAAAAAAAGACATCAAAAGCTTGGTCTGCACAATAAGTGCATGTGAGACTTTATTCATTCACCATGCTCTCTCTAGCTTGGTAGCACACAGGCAGACTGAGGAGCTTCTGAGGTGGAGAAACTGCTTGTCTTGGTTGCTCCTTAACGTGATCCTCCACAATGAAACCAAGTCCATCCAAATGCCTTGCTTTGAATTAAAAATAAATAAATAAATAAAATAAAAAAGAAGAGGAAAAATTATGCTTGGATTTCCTTTGGTACCCGTTGAGCCAAATCAGTTTATAATTCCTCCTTCAGTTATTTCTACAGACCATGGTTACACAGGTAATCCTCTGACAGCCACACCAGCATAAGCAGCACCCTCCCACTCAGCTCTGCTTTGCTGGTACGACTGTTTGTAACCTCACCATGACTCAAGTTAGGGAACTGATCGCAGTTAAAAATAAACCAGCACTCTGTTTTGTTTTTTTAAAGGATTACTTCTCAACCCAGCTCAGATCCCCAATCTATTGTGCAGCTGTACAAACAGTTGTATCAGCGCAAGGTGCCTGAATTGCTGATGGTTATCCTGGTGTCTAAAGCCAACATTTGCATTGCCAGCTCACCTCTTCTTTCACAGCTGCTCTAGAGCAAGATTACTTACTAAACTGAACACGCAGGATACTTTGTGCTGCAGCTTGCAATCACGTGGAGGGTCTCTTTAATGAGACAAAATGAGGTCACACTGATGTGTATCTTACGAGCAAGGCATGGCTACTGAGCTCCCTCGAGCTGTTTCTTGTCTTAAATTATATGTCATTTTTGCAGTCTGCACACTGAAATAAATACAAAGCCATGACTAACAAAGCCACAAATGTGAATGAACAGCTTTGGGCCAAGATCTGAAACAAAACTCTCCTAGAAATTGTACAACTTAACTATCTTGGTGATCTTCCACTCAAAAAAGCTCAAGCTTACATGACATGCAGATTCCCACCTATGAAGGGGGGAACACCATGAAGACAGCGACGTTCAAGGGATGGGGAGTCTATCTGCAGTTCTGGCAACTCGTCAACTGCAGGTGAATTTTACATTAACATGGAAATACAGAAAGGAAAATAGAAAATCAAAATAAGCACTAAGCAAGGATAAGATGGTAACATGGATTTGAAATGACCCAGAGAGAAAGAGACTGAAGGTTTTCCCAAATTACCAGCTCAAATACTGTTTGAAACAAAACTAACTGAAAACACTTCCCATTTGATGGCTGCCTGGCAATCTACCAGAAAGGACTTGGTTCTCAGTTCTCTGCTTTCACCTGGCGATAGCTGCCCACATCAGATATGCACAGCTACATGTCTTCTCATTGAAACAAAGCACAAAAGATTAAATAACCAGTATGACTTCATTTCTAGAACAGTGTAAAAGGCATGTTAATGAAACAGCCTTAGGAAACACTAGAAGGCAAGAATTAGAATCTCTAACCTGTTCAGCAGTCTTAGTTTGTAGATGTCAAATCAATCAAAGAGGACACAGAAAACCAACAAAATTGGTACTGGTGACTCTTAGACTTTGTTCCTTAATGTGCATCTCAGGGTACAGTTCCACAACAGCTTAAATAAACCAAAGTCAGCACCCTTCAAACACATCCTCTCTCCTGAGTCAGCACTGGCATTCACCTCATCCTGCTCAGAAACCAGCCTGGCAATAAAGTTAACCCAGGGAAAAAAAAAGTTGTTTTTGTCAATGTAACTTCCTAAACTGGTTTAGTGCCAGCACCCAATGAAAGTAAAGGGGGAGAATCATCAGAGGAAGGGCAGCCAGAAGAGAAGCAGTGCCTATTTCATTCAGCTTCAACTGTTCCACAACCATGTGCTCAGGGCACAGTCTCATCCTGGCTATGGAGAAACCCAAGTTGTTGCTCCCAGCAGAAAGATGGTGCAACTTTTTCACTGCTCTCCTAACATCTTTACACCAGCATCAACACTCTTGCAGACAGCTAGATTAAGTACCTGATCTGGTAGGAAACTAATACAGCAACATATAAAACAAAACTCCTTTAGTTTTCAGCTGGATCAGGTGCCTAACTAATCAGACCATAAGGTTTAACAATCCCCCAGGCATCAAAACAAGGGAGGAAAGTGAGAACCTGTGGCTAAAGCAACTGTAAAGCTGCACTCTTACTCCACACAAAATATCACAACAGGACTATGAAATATTTATACAAAAACACTTTTGTACCATTTTTTAATCTAATTCTTTATGGTTTAATATTCCACAACACACCATTAATACTTAAAATGCCCTATTTCCTCAAAAACATATCTTTAATTTTTTTCAACACAAAGATGCTACTAAAAATATATAGGGGAGAGTGAGAAACAGCCTGCTGTGATTAACTAGGGCATGACAAACAGCAGCAGCATGTGCAAGCAGTACTGGGGAGCAAAGCCAGGAAGAACAGTGACAACACTGCACAACCAACACTGATTCATAAACAACAAAGAAGTCTTAGAATTTGCTGCCTGGACTATGTCCAAGGCTCTCTTTACCTTGGTTAAGCTAGTAAGAAAGTCACATCAGAAAGCTGGCCACTTCTGCACAACCAAGCTTTTTTGGAAGCGAGAGCAGATCCATCTGAAAGGCTTTATGGAGAAAATCACTGCAACAGCTACCATGAAGTTATCCATCATCAAATAGGTTTCAGCAATAACGCACACAACTGGTATTACCTAGACTAGTTGTCAATCAATATACCAGAGCTCCCTGTGTGCTGTCAGACTCAGAAAGGCCTCACCAAGTATGTTGCAATGAAAGGCAACATGAGGTTGGAACTAGTCATTTGTCCCCTGCCTCACCATGAAAGGGGTCTTGTGCCATCACAGCTCCAAAAGCTGACTGTATGTACATACCCCTCATCTGCTAGAGACTGAACACCACTCACTGTGCATTGCAGTACCTTAATGCTGGTGACATTGCAGGGTCTTCTCAGAAGAATTTCACTTATTCCTAAGGTATGCTTCATGACTTTAGCCTGACACCCATTCCCTCATGTTCAACATCAGTTTTAACTAGCTCCTGCCACTGCTTGCAATACCTAGCTCTGGACATAGCATTGATCAAGTAGGGCATTCCTGGAAGACATGGTTCTGCCTCAGAGATGCAGTAAGCTCAATTTCTGTTTGTCATAATGCTGCCACTTGGAGATCAGCACACCCAAAGGACAGTCTGAGCTACTTCATATACAATTCGCCCCTCCAAAACACAAGTGTTAAAGCTGTGGCTGCCTCTTGAAGAAGCAGCAACTTTCCAGCATTACTGCATGTGGACAATCAGTGGGGGAGCGGGCAGGAAGTATGTCCTTTCAAAGAAAACAATGTGTTATGAGCATATGCTACAACACCTCACTAGAGCATTGTAAATGAGAAACAATAAGTTTATCTTAATATATTCTTGACTGCTGATAGTCACTAACAATGGAAGTATTTCTCTTTAAATACCAAATACACATATTGAAGGATTTCAAAACACTAAGAAAATTCAGCAAAGCTATCATTCAGAACTGTATTTAGACACCTGAATTTCCCACATGTCTCCCATACAAGTAAAATATAGGTGTGACAAAAAAAGGCAAACGTAAAACTGCAGTGAAGCTGCCCAGTGCTATGCAGAAGCACGTGGACCCATTTAGATCAAAGCATGCCCCAAGTGTCTCATGAGTAACAAACTCATATCTGTATCGAGTAAGACTTCATAATTCCGTCACATAAGATTATTGACCCATTTACACACAGCTGTCTCCTGGCAGGTAGTCTCTGTTGGTGCAAACCTGAAACAGTCGTTTTACAGAGGTTAAGACTCTTGCAGGATTCATGTGAATCTATTTTCTGCTGCTGTGAGATGAAGTATGATAAAGGAAGAGAAATTGATCACAAAGAGGCAGAGCATCATACAGGGATTGTTCCTCACCCCTCAAAAGGTGACCTCCCAAAGCCTCTTTGACTCTCCTCTCCCATAAAAGGATTACGAAGCCTACCCCCGGGAGACCATTGCTCAGCTACTGGCCCGTTGATATTACACATTAATACTGAGTCTTGCTATTCATTGCTATCAGCAGAGAGATATTAGAACACTGTATAAGGTCATTGTTCAAAGATCAGGACTTCAAATAGAACCTCTAATGCACGCAGGGAAAGCCACTGCCAGTGGTGTTTGGTGGGGACTCTGCTTTGTGGCTGACACCCACTCAGGTGCAGCTCTGCTTAGTGCTTCCTGCTCACTGCTCCAGCTTATTTGCACATGTAGGCTCCCGATTGCTCTAAGACAGACATCTAATCAAGGAATAACTGAAAACCAGAGATCATGATACGGTGAAAACTAGCCCAGGCCTACTGAATGCAGTTCACAGCTCCACAGATTGTGTACCAGACTAAAGAGAGTCTTGACAAGCACTAAGCCCAGACTGGATATAAGGAAGAAATTCTTTACTGTGAGAGCGGTGAGGCACTGGAATGGGTTACCCAGGGAGGTTGTGAATGCTCCATCCCTGGCAGTGTTCAAGGCCAGGTTGGACAGAGCCTTGGGTGACATGGTTTAAGTGCAAGGTGTCCCTGCCCATGGCAGTGGGCTGCAACTGTATGATCTTAAGGTCCTTCCCAACCCTATCTACTCTATGATTCTATGATACCAGGAACCAAGAATTTAAGGACATTTTTTCCCTAGTTCTTTTGGGTTTTGCACCTTCCAACAAAACACCATTTGGACACCTCTGAATGGAGTCTATGAAGCAAGCCCTGAATGATCCCTAGCCAACAGTAATCAGGAATCATTTCCTTTGCTACTTACTAGCGCACAGATGTACAACAATCTATGCTGCCATGCAGGTGACATACGGGTTTTCCTTCATAAAGTAATCAAAGTTAAAGGGCATTATGAATTCCACAGTTACAAAAACTACAAAGACTAAATACGAAGAGAAACCTTATCAGGTAGGAACACATTGCCAGCAAGGATGCAATCCCTTGTGAATGGAGATTTGGGATGAGATTAGACACATATAAGCTAATTCCAACGGATACAGTTAGTTCCGATTTAGGACATATGGTAAAATGTTCTGAGAAGTATGTGACTCATCCAAGAGAAGATCTCAGATGCATCTGTAAGAACACTCCATGGTTTTGGCTGGTTTAGGCTGCACAGTGCAATAGCTAAGTGAAGCCAAGAGTAGGAGTTTTAACTACTAATTGTACAGAGAAGGTACAGGGTTAACCACAGAAGAACAAGCCCCAAGGAGCTAAACTCATGAAGAATTATTACAAAAGCTGTAGATGCAGAGGAGTTCAAATTACATTCCTTAAGTAGCTGGTAAAATAAGAATGATCTACAGCTTTCCAAGAGACCACTAACTGAAACACAAACATACGCAGCTTGTGGTGAACTTGGATTCTTAGTATCTATTCTCAACTTTTGAGTTATGATGCTTTTAAAATGGAAAAAAAAAGAACTTTGGGGAAAAAAAAAAAGAGAAAAAAGTCAGCCGCAGCAGATGATTGATTTCCACAGAAAAAAAACCAACCCACAACTAGGACAAAAGAGAACTTCTAATTGCTATATTTAATTCTGCAGTGACAAAAAACCTCAAGACAAATGTTATATAAGACCATTAACCTCTTCACTCATAACTGGCACCTTAATTTAGCACACCACCACAACAGATAGCTTAAACTAAATTCTTAATGCCAAAGTGTACCACTGGCTGCAGTAAAGCAGTAACAGCAGTAACAAAAAGGAGGGAAAAAAATCCCCAAGCAAGCATCATATAATGAATTTTGCAGTTAGAGTTCCTTGGGCACAAGTAGATATACCAGAGCCTGTCCAGCTCTAATGAAACAGTATTTTTTCCATATTTGTAGCTCCAAAGAGATTATCAAATACTCCCTCTCATTTTAGGAACACTGAAGAGAAATCAAAATACAGAGTAGATCTGGACTGACGGAAACCTCCAACTCACCTTTTATACTAGAATGTAAGTCAAACGTAAAGAGGCTGTAACCTGCTGAAAAGGAAATTACTTCACATTTTTGCAACTTTTTCTTCTTTACAAACACATCAGCATCCCACACACATCCGCCATGGCACTTTAAGTTAGGTATGACTGCAATCCAAAACTGCCATGCATTGTACTTAACTATATAGTTCAGTGGCCATCACATACGCATGTATAACTGACTGAAAACCAAACCAAGGTAATCTTGGAGAGCATACATGTCAACCCTCCCCATACCCCAAGTAAATGCAGATTAATCTTCTTCACTGATAAAGAACAAGACTGATGAATGCAATCAGACAGCCTCCGTCTTCCATCCATCTAATCGCATTGTGGTGAGGAACGACATTCAAAAATAAGACAGATTAAGAGTCTACTTTCAGAAACTATCATCCTGCTGTGTGGAAAGAGCTCTGTGAATCACCAGGTCATCCTCCTCTGACTCCATTTACTCTTCAGAATTCCCTGATGTGCTTGAATTCATACTCCATCCACCCAGGCTGTAATGTCTCAACTTGCATACGCTAATACTCTGGAAGACAGTATCAAAACACTCAGTAAACTTAAGATAAATGGCATCTAGTGCTTTTCCTCATCTACAAATCTAGTTGTTTTACCACAGGAGACAGTGAGGTGGGTCAGAATAACTTTCAGTAAATCCATACTGACCGTTTCCACGCACATTCCCAGAAAGGTGTACCAGAAGGACCTGACCCACAGCTGTCCGCACAGCTGAAGCGAGGCTGACCAGCCTGTAGGTCCTTATACTGTAGTCCCTTTGGAACTGAAGACAAGTGCAATCACTGTGAGAGTGTTAAGACACTAGCACAAGGTACCCAGAGAAGCTGTGGCACCCCCATCCCTGGCAGCATTCAAGGCCAGGCTGGACGGGGCTTGGAGCAACCTGCTTTGGTGCAAGGTGTCCCTGCCTGTGGCAGCTGGATGGAGCTGGATGAGCTTTAAGGTCCCTTCCAACACAGACCAAGTCTGGGATTTGTCTTTGCAAGTGATCAGAGACATCTATCACTTTTCAAAGATGGACAAGACTGGCATCACCATGACACAGCCAATTCAGCACCTCTGCATGCAGCCCATCAGGACTCACACACTCACATGGCTCAAATTCTCTCACGTAATCCCTCACTCTGTTTGCATTTGCTTCCGATTCCTGTTTCCTCTTTGAACCCTGCTTCTAAACACAGGAGCCCAGGCCCTACTGCTGAAGACAAGCATAAAATTCACTTCTAGCAACTCTGTGCCAACTGTCACTCATTCAGCCACCTTATTCAGCAGAGTCTTTGTTTAGCTTTTACTGCTGATGGAGAGGTGAAAGCTACATCAGAATTACCAGGGATGTTGTAACAAGCACTGTCCTGAGAGACAGCAGCTGCTTCTACAACACAAATACTGAAATGCAGGTTAACACAGCCAAGTTTGTTCTGTTTGTATTCCACGTTGTTAAAGAAACCACAGGTCTCTTTGCAGGATGTAAAACCAACTTGCTGGAGAGCTGCATGACCCCATTTCTAAACCATGTGGCAAAAAAGCTTTCCTCTGCTAAACTCACTCAGCCTGGCCAATAAAGGGAAGTGAACTCTGTAAAGAGCAAATCTAGGCCTTCTTGAAAATTCCTAAGAAACTTTCATTGAGAAGCTTCTTTTCAGCTTTAATTGCAAAGAAAAATCTAGACAATGGAGTAAGACTTTTTACCCAGTTAGATGCCAACTAGCCAGACAGCTCTAGGTATAGAAAAGGAGATGCTTTATGATGATTCCATACTCTCAAGCATAATATCTCACTGTATCGGATATGGGGTAATGGCAGGAGAAAACTTAAAGCTGTTCTAATGCACCCCAAGACTCAGGAGAGCCAAAGGACACAAAATGCTTGCAGCCTCAGCCATTGCTGCAGGCTCCTGGCACTGAGTAGGCATCTCATTGTGCCATATTCAGACTGCCAAAGCGATGCCAGTGCCTGCTGTGTCTGGAAGCAAGCACAGAAGTGTAACACAAGCAAACAAAAGTATGTTTTATCAGACTCCAGAATGCACAAGGCTCCCCTGCCCCCTTCTGGGAACAAGGTGGATTTGAAAACTTCAATATCTACTTCCAATGATAAAATTGTTTACTTGTGGAAATAAACAGAAGAAAACCAGAAAGTACATCTGTCTCAAGCAGAAGTCCCTTCAGCAAAGCCATGGATATTAAGTACATATCCCTCTGCTGAAGAGACAGACTCAAACTGGATTTTCTTTACCCATACGTTAAAGCCACTGACAAACTTATGCCTGCCAGAAAACAGCCTGACAATTCACTACAGCTCTGTTATGACTCAGCTGATTCATTTCTCAGGTCACAATGCAGATGTGCACCCCTGTCCTTTACCCCAGTATCTCTACTACTTACTTCCCCAAAATAAATAAAATATATCAACTACAGCAAAACTTGCTCATAAGCCTTCTCTCTAAGTTACAGAAAAAACATTCTATTAAGCTGCTGAGACCTGACTTAAGCAAAAATCCCTTTGCAGTGACTTGCCACCCCACATATTTATGCTGAGATCTTAAATGCAAAAGGCAAACAGACCTCATTTGGGCCAGAGGAGAAAAATTCTCCTACCTGCCTCTTCCTACCACTGCTACCAGGAGAACATTGTGCTACTGTTTGGCCATACATGTTTGCATTTCATAAAGTTCAAACCTTTACCTCCGGAATGCAGCCCTGCAATACTCTGCCAGTCAGAAAACTTAAGCAGGTTCTCACACACTTTTCCTCTGTCTCTGGTTTGGATGTTGGCTACTGAAGAGTGAAGCTAAGCAAAGACTCCACATCCCACTCCCAGCTGTGAAAAGGAGAAGGGAATTTCCAAAGCAGTGGAGCACAGCTACTGTGAAGCAGCCATTTAGGATCTGTAAAGAGAAATGTTTCTCATATTGAAGAGACTGACCCTGCAGCAGAGATCCAGGAACTCTGTCCAAAGAGCACACTGTAGGCAACGACACATTCCATACTCTCCCCTCCCTGTGCAAAGTCAGCCGGTAAGGAGCAGAAGCTGGCTCCAGTGCACAGGAAACAGCACAAATGTTTTGTTTCCTAGCAATTAGGACAACATCTTGATTTAGATCTATCAAGTCTGAGAGTTACGGATTATAGCCAAACACAAACTTGCCATGAAGAACCATCACAAGCATGCTAATCTCACCCTAAGGCCTTTCAAAACCAGCATTTAATTTGGTTCACTTCATGCTCAGTGTAAAGCAGCTTTACAATTCCTCAGTATGCTGTGGGCTGTGACACCACTCTGATCCATCTCCTCCTCAGATCTATACATTGCCCTTTTTCTAAGCTGTCTGAGAATTAATTATGGTGGAAATGAACACCATTAGATAACGGGATTCCAAGGAACTGGCTCTCATAAGGGAACTGAGGACTGGTAGATCTCTGTCCTCAAGAAACCTGTAGCAGTGCCCATTCAGTACGACTCTGCTGTTAGAAAGAAAACGAGATTCAGATCCAAACAAGCAAACATCAGTACTATACTCATCTTCTCACTTGAGGCCAGAAACAAACACAAGCTTAGCCATGGCACAGGTTCTACCTCTTTCTCTTACCACTAGACCACATCAGAGTAGCATCCTGACCTGAGGAAAGTTCTACCAAAACTGCAGGTGATACACAAACAGCAGCTTTGGACAAAAATGTTGGTACTGACTTTAATATATTCTCTGCATGAGCTTCACCTATTCCTCCATGTAAAGCAAGGCAATCAAGCTTTACATCCTCATGCAATCTGGAATTTCACCACCCAGGAGGACTTTAATCTCACATATGCAGGCAGAGATATACCAGGGCATTTCAGCAGTCAGAACGGAGTTTAAGAGCAAATGGAGTGGCTTGACTGTTAGAATTTTCTTACTGTGAAGATAAAGCAGAACAGTTTGTTTCAGCTACACTTGTCTTTTTCTACATGGGGAAGGTGACAACACTTGCATTTGGCAGGTCCCAAATGGCACCATGCAGTTTTACTGGACAGCCCAGCTTTTGGCTGAACACTGTTAAAACATTTAAAGCCAGGAGAAAACCAGCAATTCTTACATCCCTCCGCTGAAGTTTACCAGGTCAGCAAATTGCTCCGTTGATTTGATTAACAGATCTTTTAGATAACCATAATCTATCCAAATGGAAAAAACCAGCAACAGGCTACAGGTTTTTATGCTTCCACTGATGTTTCCATGATCTTGTCAAACCACTCAGTCCTGAGGCACTTTAGCCATTGGCAAAACAGCATTTAGAAAAGGAACAGCAGGATAGTCAAGTAAATGACCTGTATACTGTTTGAAAGGACTGCAGTTTGGTGATCTTATTTTCCATGACCCCCTTGCACTCAAATTCAATGTACTCTTACCTCATAATTAAATTCTCAAGTTTTTAAGATCTTTTTTCCTAGTCCATCAACAACTGAATTCTGTTCATCAATACAGACTGAAATTGGGGCACCTCTTTCAAGTGAATACGGTACTGTCTGGCTGAAATGCTCAAATGGCAGAAACAGAAAAAGACAACCTAGGAGCACATCAGTTCCTCAGAAACACTTAAGAGCATAAAAGCAAGATTATCCAAACAAACTCACTTCACTCTGGTAAACAAATTCTCGTGCCAAAAGCACAAGGAGCAGCTGTTATCAAGTGGTTTCTTCTGCTAACATAGTTCCAAGACACTGGTACTAAACAAAACTTGAGGCTTTCTTAAGCATCTTAAAAAGAATACAGAAACCCAAGGCAGTCAAATGTACAGTACTACAGATTATGTCAATGCTCAGGATACAGCTTAATGGAGTGTATGAGAAAAGGGAACTGCAGGTTGCATCCATTCTGAAATAAAGGTTTGTAGAGATAGGTAAAATCTTTTATTAGACTAACTGATAGAGGATGCTCTCCTCTCCCACTGCAACCCCTTCTATTTTTACACAGCTGATTAAAAAATTAGTTCTGCTGGAAAAGACACGTTTTGGGGCCCTACTTATCTACCTAATCCTTCTTTCCTTGGAAAAAGTGCTAGTCCCAATGACAAAAAGCACTCACATCACTGTCTACCTTTTCAATACCCCCCACCAAAAAAGTTTCATTTTAAAAGTGCAGTTTTACCCCTGTAACTGTATCTACATTAAGGGATTCCACTGGCAGAGCTGTGGTAGGTGAGAATGAACATGCTGATTAATGCAGCTGCCCCAAGCATTTGTAGCAGAAATGACCTTAGAAGCACGTCAACAGGGAGTTAAAGCCACATAATCACGTTGCAAATATAGGCCCCCTACTTGATTCCAGTTTAATTTTCCTAGGCAGATGACCCTTAAGGGTCACAGGGAAGAATACATGAGCTGTAAGTTCCCAACTTGACACCTCTTTGTGATTTTTTCCATGAGAAAGTACCAAATGAAGGTACATTGTCATACACAGCACATGCTCTCGCCCAGTCGACCCACACTAAAAAAAAAAAAAAAAAGAGAGAGGAAAAGAGAAAGAGAAGGAAAAAGAAAAATCTGAGCTCCATGGTGGGAAGAAAATAAATATTTCAAGTCAAGTGCTATGAGACAATGCCATGGAAAATATGCTGATAAAGTGCAACATCTGTTTTACATAAGAAATAACTTTAAAAGTTTGTCATAGCAAACATTTTAGACAAAGACAGTGCAGTAAAGCTAGTACTTAAGTAAAATATATACTATCTGATGGCCCTTAGAGCTAATTTAGTAGCAGATTTAATTTGAAATTAGATGCAATTTTGAAGAGAATTTCATCCAAGGATACTCTCACATCCATTGTGACATCAGAAAATGCAATATGGCAAAACATACATGGCACAAAACACAGGGTCATGGAAGGGATTTTAATCAAGGTCTTGTTATCCTGTTATTTGTACTCTTCTGGGGATCAGCATGAACTGCAAGATTCAATCACTCCTATTGAAAATCTTAAAGCTGTTAAAACACCTCATAGCTGGTTTGTAGCTTGCAGTGTGCTCTGGAAGGTAATGGGCAAAGAATTAACAGAGATGCTCTCCAGCCACTTGAGAGAAAATGAAAGACAATCTGCACCTGAGACTGTCTTCTCAGAACATACACGAATTGGACAGCTAGTCACAGCTTCAAGCTTGGCAAGAGCTTACATGTTTTGAAGGGCAAAAACCCCAAACTTGGCATTTAAGGATGTCTGCAAGATCATTTTACCTGAGCAGCAGCCAGCAGTGCCATCCTTTGGTGCCTTCTTCTAGCAAGCCACACATTTCCAAGGGATCCAATGTAACATTGGCTTCGCTAAAGGAAATATCCAAGGAGAAGGGAGCTTCTAGATGCCAAAGCAGCAGTCCCTGACCACAATTTATCCTAATGCATTTCTTAAGCTCTTTCCAAAGGAAAGAGACCTTTAATACCCAAAATCATCATTACTCTCCTTATATACAGACACAGGGCAGCGGACCTCTTGGAATATGCTAACACTTCAGCCCGTTCCGGTCTGAAACAATAAGCTCCTCCTTTTCAAATGAAGTAAAGAATCATACAAATGAAGCCTATATTTAACTTCATATTCATTGCATGAGTTCCAAACATGTTCTTGTAAGCACTCTACAGGTCACAGATTTCCAATATCTTATCTAAATGTTAAGCTGCTGAAGTCGAGCTCAAAGCCCTTTCCAACAGACTTTCTGGAGTGTCACTTACAGCCAAGGCCACTGGCTAAGTAACATAGCTGTAAAGCCAAAAGAAGAAGAAAATAATTTGACAACAGATCAGGTTTAACAAATTGGCTTGCATATAATTATTAAGTGCATCACCTGCATTTGTATATATATACACATAAATAAAAAAATTACTTTTGTCCTGTATGCTAAAAAAACCACAGCACATTCATTTGGAAGACACACAGACTGTGGCAAGTTTGCTTTTAATAACAGGTCTGTCTCAGGTGTATAAAAGCTACCTTGACTTTTCCTCTCAAGATACTGGAAGACCATGATGGAGCTTCTACAAAACACCAAGCTGCTAAATCAGATGTACTCTCACAGCCACCTGGGTTATAATACATCATGGGCCATACATAGCTAGGGAAAGCAAATTTACTCTTTAGTTTTCTTCTCCATTTCAATACAGTATGGTAACAAGTGTCAGAAGCGTTCCCTCTTGGATTGAAAGATAAACTAACAAACACTGTGGGTAGAAAAATAACAGTTTTCTTTCACTATAATAAAAAGATTGCACATGATAGCAAACTTGAAACAAAAGAAATAGATCTGCACCTCCAAGAAGGTTAAACTGCCAAACTCACCACCACACAACTGACCTTATCAGAATTTTAAAAGGGTTTTGAATTGTCTTCTGGTTGTCACATCACAAGAGGATGAAGTATAAAAAAAATCCCACAAAGTCGGGAAAAGCTTCACCTGTAACTTTTACTTGCCAGGTTTAAGGAAGGTATTTTAACTGCAGAGAATAAAGAGCTTGGTGTACTTTTGGCTGGCAAGTGATACAATGACTATTGTTACTAGGAATATTTGACTCAAGATACATTTACAAATCTGAATTATTTTAAGACAACTGGATTTTGGTTTTTTTAAGTTGTTAGTTGTTAAGTTGTTAGTAGGTTCACTGTATTCTCAACTGCTGAAATACATGTAAGAGTGTTAATCCTAAGGATGCTACGTGTCTAGTGAACAGACCAAGCAAAGATCACACCTGTGATCTTAACTAAAGCAGAGTAATTAAGGGGAAAACCAGGAACCCTGAGTGCTGCTATTACAGGAAGGAAAATTAAATACAAAAAAATAACCACAACATGTATAGCACCTGAAGAAGAGTGAAAACTATTCAGGTTACACATGGTACACAACAGTGGCACTTATTCAGTCTGACTAATAGAATCAGAGGTTTTCTCTCAGCTCTGTAAAAGCAAAAGATGCATAAAGCATGCTTGGTAACACTTCTGGTTCAGATTTAGCTTACCTTCAAATTTTAAGTGTATTCAGGTCAACACTTGCGGTAAGAATATGAAATATTAAGACCTCAATTACATAAAGATTTGTACTCAAAGAAAATACCACTTGCACAGTACATGAAAAAAACCACAATATTTGGTCCAAATGGGAAGTAGATCAAACAATTCCAACATTTGCAGAAGTACAGGTATCCATAATAATTTTGCATATGGTCACAGTTAATCCAAGCAAAATATGCATGTTCCAGATTAAACTGATGTAGGTTTTACTGTGGGAGGTGTGAGGGGGTTTTGTTTAATAAAACTATGTGAAAAGCCCTGCATATGTACAGTTTCAACACAAACTGAGTTTCAGACTGCTTTAACAATTCTTTTGGGGCAGACTCAAAAGGTTTTCTTTGAAAAAAAAATTTAAAAATAAATAAATAAATAAATAAATAAATAAATAAACCCCAAACAAATAAAAAACAAAACGAAAAGAAAGTCTTCCTCCCACCCTGTATCTGTGGATGAGAGTTGACCCCTTCCTCAAATCTGCCACGTGGCTTCACACACAGACCGCAGTTTAGAAAAGTGAAATATACCTTCCACTAGTCAGCAGGTGTTGTGAGGGCCTTCCAAAACTCCAGAACCTTTCCAGTTTTATTTATAATCCATAACAATACTCAAACCAAGAGCACAATACCTCCTCTTCTGCAACAGCTCCAACATTTTTCACTGAAGCTACTCTTTGGTTCAATTCAGCCACTGACACAGAGTACATAGTCCCCTTAGGCTTCTTTCCCAAATCCTTCCTGCTTTAAATAACTCACTGACATCTGCATTCACTGGTGCACTGATTTTGGTGCTCAAAGCTGCTTATCGCCTATAGTTAGCTGTAATGAGATCATGACTGCCTCCCCACACATGCTTAAGCTGCTTAGACATTACTGTCAAAGGACACAGAACAAACAACCAGCCCTACCTTCTTGTGCCTTTTAAAGATTTCTAAACTCACTTTTTGAAAAGCTTGACAATAATTTGCTACCAGCAGTGGACAGTGATAATCAGAATTAAAGATTACATGATATTTTGCATGAATCCACTGTGTCAGTTTAAAAAAAATGGGGAAAATTAAGCTCAAAATAGAACTACATGGAGAAGAAGATGCCACAGCAGAATATTCAAGTCATGCAATAGCTCACCTTTAGATCACACTTGAATCAGCTGTGACAAAGATACAGGAGCATCATCCCCACAAAGAAGGCACTGCATGGCTCCTATCCCTACCCCAGGAATGTAATTGTGGAGCTCGGCACCTTCAGTCATTACCTGGTGCACTTCAAAGCAACCACTAGTCACACAGGTAAAGGACCTGCTACCAGAAAAGTGAACTGTGTGACACAACCACTGTTTAAATGCAGTCTTTCAAGGAAACGAGGCTGTTCAAGTCTGTTGGCAAATGTTTACACCACAGGTACAAATACCCAGTCATATCTTTGCTGATAAAGAACAGGGAGAAAATGGATATGCCAGACTTTCTTCCACATTTAGAAGGCACAAAGTAACCCCTTTCAGCCGGGAAGACTATGAAGCCAGCCTATCAACTTTCAGCAAGCTAACCTCAGAATAGAAAGCAAAAAATAAAACCCAGACAATGACAGAGTTCCAAAACCACTGTAAGACAATTCATCTGCAATTCAGCCACCTAAATGACCAGAATTGCTAGAGCATAAGTTAGGTTCCAAATCTTGGAAGCTTAGTTTTTACCCCAAAAAACTGACACCAATTTGGTGAATGAACAGCACTGAGCTTTTCGCTCTGTTCTAGTGCACTTATTTAGGCATTTCTGTAGTATTCTCCAAAGATAAGAGCGTATCTCCTACAAACGATATATACATATACTTACTTAAAGGGTAAAATTATAAAATGAGAGGCAAAAAAGAAGCAACTTATTTTTCTTTGCATGGTATTTAAAGTGGCTGTAAATGTATTCTGGGCAAAACATAGAAAAGTTACCTTAGAGGTGTCACCCAAGCTCTCTCTGTTGAGCAGTCACTGGAATACGGAGCCAACCTCTCAAAATCAAGAGGGAGTAGGATGCCAGAAGTAAGTCAGCCTGTAAGATTTTGTATGGAAATGAGTTAGCAAGTGCTAAATCAACTTTTATTTAAATCTTTACTTGCTCACCAATTCAGAACTTTCGAGAGCACACGTTCCCTCAAGTCTGGGACCAGAAATCACAGCGAGCTCCTTTCAGGATGCAGATACTCTGATTCCTCTGGGCTCCCAGATGCTCTTTACCAAAGATACCACTGGGACTGAGGAAACCGCTGCCTCCAGCTGCCTCCTCCATCCGTCAGCTAGAGATTACCAGCCAGCAGCTGGAACAAAACAGGATGCAGGCCTGTTCTTCACCTGGTCTGTCTCACAAAACACTGACAGGTATTAAGGAAAAAGGGTTGAAGCATACTACCTTGACCTGTGCCATCTGAGCAGGCACTGCTGTAGGCCCTAACACAAGGGAGGTAGCATTTGGCAAAGAAGCAGGACAGCTGGTGGAGGAGATAACCTTTCCAACTACAAAAGTTAAATCAAAGACAGCTTATCTGTCAGAGCTCTCAAATGTGTAGGAACATCCTACCAACAGAGACACGTAAGATCTCATGACCTTTTTCACTGCTTTTATCAGACTGGGTTGACATAGATTTTCTACTAATATAATTATGGCAGCTACGCCCATGCTATTGTTTAACAGAAACAATCACATAACTGTTGACTTCCATGGATAGCATTATACAGATGGGGAGGTACCCTATTATATCAAAGCTTATTCCTTTACTACCTGAGAAGGGGATAAAATCATCTATTGTGAATTAAACTGACCCCATACTGACAGGAAGTTCTGCAAAATAGAAGAAAGCTTAAAGAAGCTTGTCTTTTATACACAGCACCATTCAAAACGCACAAAGACAAGCTTACAGAAATAAATGAAGGCAAATTACTTGCATTTTAATACTATCTGCAGAGTAGTTTGCACCAATGTGGACTACATAGGGAAGCACAGCCATCCCAACATGCCAATTAAGAAAACTGCATCTATTAGAA
Organism: Loriculus beryllinus; assembly: GCA_039877255.1. NCBI lineage: Eukaryota > Metazoa > Chordata > Aves > Psittaciformes > Psittacidae > Loriculus > Loriculus beryllinus. The sequence continues at coordinate 22,614 of JBCJKH010016494.1, forward strand.
AGTACATCTCCCCGAACAGCACACTGGGAAAGCCAAAAATAACAGCTGCTGCCACATCAGAACAGCACAAGTACTGCATACAGGCAATGCCTGCAAAACAGAAACTAAGCAGCCATGCATAAACACTTCCTCTTCCTCTCCCACCACCTCTATGACAGCAGCAACAAACCTGATATTAAATACTCGCCAGCATCCTGCTCTGCATTCCTGTCACATCAGGAATAGAAAAGAGGAAGACTGCTAACTGCTCCTCCATATATCTGAAGGGTTCCTTCAGTTTACAGGAAGCAATACAAATACCTGACATGATTCTTGCAGAGGTTTCTGTCACATTTGCTTCTTTACTTTCACTCTTTTTCTCTAGCTCACCCATTTCAGAGCTCACTAGGGACCCCTTGGATTTACTAGGCCTAGTTTTCATGCAATCTTTCTCAAAGACAGAAGTCACAAATAAAAGCAGTTGTTCCTAGGCAAATAGCATCATCCGAACAAGCAAGTGCAAAGCCATGGCTCTACTGAGCTGCCACACACAAACTCCTCAAATCAAGTTCAAACCTAAATTATGCCCAGCATCAAGACTGTGTGCCACTGTCAAATACAAGGGTAAACAAATCAGGCTGCAGTCATAGAATCATGGAATCAACCAAGTTGGAAAAGACCTTTAAGATCATCCAGTCCAAACAGTTAAGTTCTGAAACTGTAAATCCCAGCATCAAAGCTCAACTGTGATGCACATGTTTCAACATGTTGCAAACTAATTGCCAATGGGCAGACTGAGAGAACCTGATGGCAGCAAGTGAATTGCAATGCCCAAGTAATGGGCATTGCAAACAAGGCCTCTGTCAGATTTTCTATGGCTTCAGTATCTGCATTTCAACCACAGATGGAAGAAATACTCCTCTAGAGCACAGGCTGTGGGTATTTAACTTCTAACTTACCATCGACATTTCTGATTCCAGTGGAGACTACAAGACAGTGCCACCCCCCTCCCCTGGTGTGCCAGTCAGAAGCCACCAGATCCACAACCACCTTCAGAGAAATCAACTAAAACCTGGTATCTATAACAACAAGCTATCAGACCTTTTAACAAACATTTGGTGATCCACTGAACCAAAGAGACTGTGTCCTGTAAGCAGATGGTCAACAGCTCCAGGCTTGTACAAGCCTCATCATCTTGCACTAGTCAATCTGAACGAGGTCATATTTTCAGAGTGATAATTTCATGCAAAATGAATAAGCTCGATACGTGGGGGAGAAGAGAAGAGAAAAAACAAACCAGGCAGATCAAATGGGATGGGAATAGCCTGCAACTGCATGATTAAGAAGAAATCACAGTGGTTGCTGAGAAGGTTTATCAGCTGATTAAGGACATAGGTACTGCCTCAACCTGGGCATTTCTGACCTCTGAGTGCCTGCTGTTATAACCTTGACTTCTCACTATGTGCAACACAATAAACAACAACTTGCAGGTCAGTTCACTTACACAACGTGCCATGAGAAGGGATCCTAAAGCACATCTGATTTTGCTCTCTAGAATATTTTTATAAGGATAAACTGTCATCTTGATGATGAAGCACACAGCACACACCACAAAAGCTACCAAAGTCTATACAAACAGAAGTACACCCATAGAAATATTACACTAAGAATGAACAGAAACCCTAGCCCACACCATTCTAGCACCATTAAGTGCTTTGTTAGCACAGGCCAAACTTGGAATTCAGCTTTGGAAACTCTGAATACCAAGTTAAGCTAGGTGAAACTTAAGGGAGAAAAAGCAGAGAGAGCAGAAACACAGCAAGGCAGACTGAAATGAGAACGGCAGCACACACTAAAGCATATTACTGGAAAGAAAAATGGGGGCCCTCCCCACTTATTCAGAGCTTTATGATGGAAGGACATGGAGCCTGGTACTAATTTAAATTCAGAGTAGCTGAAAAGGAGTCACTTCCACCTCCCCTAATCCACATCCTACTTGGAAACCCCAGGGAAGGCTGGTTTCAGTCCAGGTCTGCAAACCCGCAAGCACATTCACCTCCAGGAACTGTCAGGCCCCTTCCAGTAACCACTGGGGCACCCAGCGTTACCAGAGCCCACCTGCACCTGCTCTTCTGTAGTGGTGGCAGCACGCTGGGATACAGGAAGGGCCCCCAACCCCATCAACTTCCTCACCATGTTGGCTTCATGTTAGCACCGTGGTTTGCCGAGTTCCTTCCTGTGCGCAGTTTCTGTGGAAGAGAAGGACACAAAGGGAGGGGAGGCTAGAGCTGCCTGCCAGGCAAGGCTAATGCAGGGCTAATGCAGCCGGGCCCACGGGGCTGCTCTTGCTAAGCCCAGCTCCTAGAGCTCTCCCCACGCTGGGGGAAGAGCCTCCCCCCCAGCTATACCAGATAAGAGACTTGCACACCCGAGTGCCCCCCCGCACACACCACTAACACGAAGACCGCGCCTGGATCCCCGCTCCCATGCGCCCGTCCCTGGCCCCCCCCCCGACACAGCCCTTGGTCCCCCTACCTCACCCCGACCCTTCACAGGACCGCTCCTGTGTCCCCCTCTCCCCGCAGGACCAAGCCGGCCTCCTCCTGCCTCAATCAGACCGCACCGGGCTCTCCCCTCACGGGGCCGCGCCCGGCTTTCCCCTCACGGCAGCGCGCCCGGTCCTCGCTCCCTCCCCGCGCAAGAGCGTGCCCAGCTCAGTTCTCCGCCGCCCGCCCTTCAGCCTGCCCCGGCCACCACCCGCCGTGGCTCACCGGGCCGGCTCTGCCTGCCCAGCCCGGGGCTGGCGACACCGAGCCCCCGGCACCGCCACCGCCCGCTCCCCGCCGTTCGAATCAACAACAAGATGGCGGCACCCGAGGAGGCGGTGCCCCGGCGCTGGCCGTCATAGCAACCGCCCCACCCAAAGCCCGCCCCGCCGCTTCTTGAACCAATCCTGAACCCAGCCCCTCCCAGCGGGGGCGGTTCGGACACGCTGATAGGTTGATTTCGCAGTCACTCAAGAGCAGAGCCGCCCCGCCCCTTTCCGTGCGCGGACCGCCTCCTGATAGCCTCGCACGTTAGGCACACGTGACTTCCCCCAGGGCCCCGCCTTCCTTAGGGCTGCGCCGTCCTATTGGCTAACGGCGGCGGGACGGCGCGATCGGCCAATGGGCGCTGGAGGCCCTGCGAGGCGCGGCCTGCTGGGGGCGCGCTGCCCAGGACCCGTCTCGGGCTGTGCCCGTACCTTCCCCCGGGGCTCGGGCAGCGCCGCGGCCCCGCTCGGTGCGGAGCGTGCTGAGGGGTTCAGCCGGGCTGAACCGCTCCTGCCCCGCCGCCACCTGTCCCCACACAGCTCCTCCGCTGGGCAGCGCCCGGAGCTCGGTCACCGCTCCCGCACGGGAAAGGGTTTAACTCCTGTACGGGCACGGTTCCTGTGGGCTCAGGATGCGGGAGCCTCGGGCAGTCTCACACGGTGACCCCTCCTCGCTATGAAGTTTCACTGCTGGCTACTACCCCTCTCCCTCCCTTCAGTCACCCGCTCCCCACATTGTCTCTCCTCACTTCCCCGCCAGCGCTTCATTTCCCGGGAGCTGCAGCGGACGCGTCCCGCGGCGCGCTCCTTTGAAATTCAAAGAGCTGGTTTCCCGGCTCCAGGGCGTTCAAAGCGCGGTTCTCCGGACCCTGCTAACTCCTTCAGCGGGTCACGCCTACCTGCCTGTGCACTTATTCCCTTTTCCTCCCAGTTAAGAAAGCCAGCGGCTCCACCTCCGACCGGCTGCTCCTGGGAGCGCTGGAACAAGGGAAAGCTTGAAGGAGATATGGGACACAGGGCAAAAGTTTCTCAAAATCAGCCGGCATTCAATTTTCTTGCCCCAGATCACGTCTCTGTGGAGGACTGCCCCAGCTGGATCACATCCAGAGCCTACAAGGCGCTGCCGTGAGCGGAGCAGACCCTGCCAAAGCCCTTGGCACACATATTTCAGTGCAAACCCCAGCCTGAGGCCGGTGCTGCCCTAACTGCCATCCTCGTCCTGACTGGACGCGGCAGGACAGCGGCCGGCGGAACTGCCCTGCCACAGCGCTCCCGACGGCGATCACAGCAGCGGGTGCAGTCTCTGACACTGTTTATTAGGTCTGTGCTGGCTCCGGGGCTGCACAGATCCACAGAGGAGGGATGCTGTCCTCCTCCCGGGCCCCACGGCCACACCAGTGCTCTGGCTGCCATGGCCCTCTGGGAGCTGTGTGTCACAGGGAGCCCCTCACCAAATCAAGCCGCTCAGATCCAGCGCCGTGCCCCAGTCTTGCTGTTGAAGAGATAATCCCTGCCGGTGCCTGAGTTGGGAGGCAGCACTGAGCCGTTGCCCCATGAGTGCTTCCCACGTATCACTGCTCATCCCCCAGACCCCTCTGCCCTGAGGAATGCAGCCCAAGAATTGCCAGGGCCACGGGACAGGGCACTCACGGGGGTCCTGGGCACGGCCATCAAACTGCTGCTGTGGAGTAGGGATGGGAGAGAATGTTGAGGGGCCCCAGGGCTCCCTCCTGCACCCCCAGAGTGGCACTTGCCCTTACCACCTTGGCACACACTTACCAGGCTGCTGGCATGGGAGATGCCCTGCTCCCCTTCATCCCCCTTCTGCTCCACCACATCCCAGGGGCTGCAGAGGGTAGGAAGAGGAAGGTAAGAGCATGCTGTTGGTGATGGGCCCCTGGCCTTGACCCTGAGGGGTGCGCTGGAAGTAGGTTACCAGCCAGGCTTTGCACTGCCAGCTGCACCCCATCAGCCCATCATCCACCTACCTGATGGTCCCCTTACCCAGCCCATGTGTCCCCTTGGCACTGAAGGGGACTGCGGCAGGGGCTGTGCTCCCAAAAGCATCACCACCTTCAAGTGGTGCTAAAAAGCAGCAAGCGTGTCCACCACCACATCTGCTTGTTTCCCCCTGTGCTGGCATGCGCCGATTTTGTGCTCAGAGGATGCTGTGCTGACGGAGCTGCAGACCGGGAGCCCCCCAGGCCGCCAGGGCTACTCACAGGGGCTGAGCCCATGCAGCTCCCCTGCATGGCCAGTGCCACCCAGCACTGGAGCCCCCGACTGACTAATGAACGTGGACCCAGCCATATATCATCCTGAGGTGGTTTTGCCGTAGAGGTGGCTGTTGTCCTCTTCCTCACTGTGCAGGTGCCTGATGCATGCTGGACTGGCTCCAGTCCTCCTTGGGCTCCCCCCTCCACCTCCTGTCACCCCTCACTTATCCTCCCAGGGGTTGCAGGATGCATGCCTCTCCCCAGGAGCTTTCAGGGCCCCCCTGGTGAGCTTCAGTGGCCCCAGTTTGGTGGTGGGACCCAGCACTGTGTCACCTCACCCTGCCCACTGTAGTTAGTGCCCCACTCTAGCCACCACCATGGCTGTCCCATGGCCAAGGTGCATGCACTGCTCTCATCAGTGCTGCACCCTTGTTCTGGGCACAGATATCTCCCCAGCACAGCAACCCATGGCTCATAGCCAAATGCAGTGCATGTTAAACACCCGCCATGTGCTGTGTCTGCTCAGCTGCCTGAAGGGACACTCTGGGAGCCTGTGCCAACATGACGGCTGCCCCTCGCTGGTACAACTGCCCTGGCCATGCAGCACCTACCTCTTGCCCAGGAGCATCTTGCCAGGGACTCGGTTACTGTGGAAGGAGCAGAAGGCAGCTGTGAGCCCCTGGTCTTGCTCTCTGTGCTGTGCCATGCCATACCATGGGACTGGGGCTCACCTGCACAGCAGGCTCCGGGCCATGCAGCCCAGTGCAGCCAGCAGTAGGGCACCAGAGACAGTCAGCACAGCCACGAACCAGGCTGGTGGGTGCCACACCGTCTCCATCCGTGTGACAACCAGATGCTCCTTCAGTGGTGTCTGTGGATGCAGTGGGGTGAGGGGACTCACGAGGACCAGGGGGCCTCAGGATCCTGGGAGCACTGCCTGTACCGGGCTCTGCTCACCATGTGCTGAGTTGTGGTGCTGGGTGGCACCGGTGTGCTCCGGGGGGTGATGTGCACCACGAGTGCCACTGCAGTGCTGGGGCGGGAGGCACCGGAGCCACCCCACACCTCCACCAGCAGCACAAAGGTGCGGGGCTCAGGTAGGTTATTGGGGAGGTACAGGACAGTGTTCCCCTCCAGCTGGAAGCGCCCATCCTCGTTGCCTGGACAAGAGTGTCTGCACAGTGCCACGCTGCAGGAAGGGGCCGGGTTGTGCTGTGGCTTGGCCGCCCCTCACCTCCAGCGATGCTGTATGTCAGCGTGGCACCCTCACGGCTGCCCTGGCACGCTAGGCGAGTGACAGGCTGGCGGCTGCCTGACCTGGCCGTGATCCACAGCTCCTGCACCTCGGGGGTGCACACCGGCACTTGGTCCAGCACAGCCTGCTGGGAGCAGGGGAGGTGAAATTGCACCACAGGGCTGGCACCCACCACAGCTCACCCGATGGGCTTTCATTCGCACCTGCACGTGTACAGTCACGGTGCACAGGCAGCTCCGCCGCTTTGCACGGTCCAGGTCATTGCGGGTGTCCGTCAGCCGCACCGTCAGCCGGTAGCTCTTGTGCTGTCGGGAGTCGAGGGGTCCCACCACACGGATCTCACCTGCGGGGCAGCAGGAGCTGCTGGGTGCCACGGGCTGCGGCAGCCTTTGGGGGAAGCGGACGGATGCTCACCAGTGTGTACATCGATGGAGAATGGCTGCTCAGGACCACGGTCCCCCTCCAGGCTGTACTCAAGGCTGTCTGGTGGGTAGTCACGGTCTGTGCCAGCGATGAGCCCCACGGCACTGCCAAAAGCTGCTGTCTCTGGCACGGTGAAGGTGGTGCCATTGGGGCACACCGGTGTGAATTCATTGACGGGTGTCACAGTCACCAGCATGGGCACACGGGCTGTGTGGCACACAGTGTCTCAGTCCCACCAGCACCACCCCACGGTCCACATTGGGCTGGGTGGGCTCTGCCTTGGGAAGGCTCTGCCCTGGGCAGGCTCAGGGACATGTGGACAGTGGCACCCCCCTAAGCACCAGGGAGGAATGCTTCCTCTGTGATCTGTTGGGTTTAGGGCCAGGAAGAGGCTTTTCCCTCCTTCCCCATGACCCTTCCAGGGATATGGGCACTCACTGCTCCGTGGGGGCTGCCCTTCTGCTGTCACCACGATGGTGGCTGTGAACTGAAAGCCCACGGTGGCCACAGCCTTCGAGTCATAGTCCGGGGTGGTGCTGACCTGCCGAGCCAGGGCAAGGGGTGTCAGGCAGAGCTCAAGTGCCCTGCAAAGCTGGGGTATGCCACAGAACTGGAGGGAGCAAGGGGGGAAATCACAGAATGATTTCTGTTGGAAGGGACATTAAAGCTCATGCAGTTCCAACCCCCTGCCACAGGCAGGGTCACCTTCCACTAGAGCAGGTTGCTTCAAGCCCCATCCAACCTGGCCTTGAAAGCTGCCAGGGATGGGGCAGCCACAGCTTTGCTGTGAAACCAGGCCTTGGGGAGCAGGGAGCCCAGAACACCCTGACCTGGGACCCTGTGTGACAGCGCAGACCCTCCTGTCAGAGGGTCCCCACTGTCCCACTGGGATCCCCAGGTCTGGGCTTGCTGGGCATTGGTTGCTGCCCATGGCCCTGCTCACCTGCAGCTGTGGCCCCTCCATGCGGAAGTAGGATTGGGAAGCAGGGGACCCCTCGAGAGCATAATGCAGGCACCCCTCAGTACCTTCGCAGCCAGTGCAACTCAGTGTCACCAGGGTGCTGCCAGGGAGCGCTGTCTCTGACACCTGGGACCTGCAGTGGGGCAGCCAGCAGCTCAGCTCTGGCCCCATGTTGTGGGCATGGCAGAGCATCCCCTTTGCCCACTCTCATCCCAAACCGTACACGACAATGGCTGGGACGCAGCTCAGCTCCCGCTGGTCTGTGCCCTGCACAGTAATGTTGAGCATGGTGGTAGCCTGGTCGGCAGGGTGCAGAGCATTGTAAGCCTGAACCAGGAGTTGTTCCTGGGCCACTTCCAGCCGGTGGGTGCTGCGGATCTTGCCTGTCACTGCAGGACAAAGCGTGGCCTTTCACCAGGCATGGGGATGGGGAAAGGGTGGCCCTGGGGACTGCCATCACTCCACTCACTCTCATCGATGGTGAAGAACGCGGGTGCCATGGGTGCAAGGATGGCATAACGGACGTTGTCACCGCTGGCACGGACCTGTGTGACAACCTCCAAGGGGCCAATGACCCCTGGCACCACCACAGCCTGCTGCGGCTCACTGGAGGCAAGGTGTGCAGCATGGCATGGCCTGATGCCACCAGCACCCACCACCCGGTGCAGCCTTACTCACAGGAAGGAGACACAGGGACGGCACGATGGCAGAACCTCCACCCTCACAGCTCCACTGCAGTTGTGCCCTTTGCGGTCCATCACCTCGATCTCCAGCCTGAACGTCTGTGGGGTAGTGCCAGGGTGGCTGTGGGACAGTCTCAAGTGACAGCAGGAATGGGGATTGAGACAGGGATAGGAATGGGGATAAGGATAGTAATGAGGACAGGAACAGCCACAGAAATGGGAAAAGGGAAAAGACACAAGAATGGGGGCTTGGAGTGGGAACAGGGGTAGGAAGAGGGACAGAGATGAGGATGACTTGAAAGAGGACAGGAACAGGGAGGTGGAGGAGAACTGGGACAGGATTCAAAATGCAGAAGCGGCAAGAGCCAGAGAACAGGCCGTGGCACTCCTGGGATCAGAGAGAGACAGGAGCCCAATAGGAGGAGAAGGATGTAGAGAGGTGAGAGCTACAGAAAGTGCCAGTGTGGGGCTAAGCCTTTGTGGGCTGGGAAGTGGCTGCGACAGCCTGGGGATGCTGGTGCTCACCTGGATGCCCTTGCTGGGGTCAAAGCCACTGGCAGGCACCAGAACCAGGCCCTGGTGGGTGAGCACGAGTGGTGTGTTGTGGTTTTGGAGTCTGAACTGCAAAGAGATGAGCGGTGGGAGCCTCTGTCCCCCTTCTACACGCCTGGGGTTCCAGCATCCCCAGGGCTGCTCCTGTCTGCGGAAGGTTGTGGCTCCCAGGGCAGACCCCACTCACCGTCAGCCCGTCAACTGCCTGCGGCATCACAGCATACAGGGGTGTCCGAGGCGCCACATCTGCCAGCACCCGCACCACGTCTCCCTCTGCAGCACAGTATGGCCGTGGGAGCACAGCACTGGCCAGCATCAGTGGCCCCCGCCACCCCGTACCCCCAGCTCCTACCTGCACTGGTGAACAGGGCATCACAATGCAGCACCTGCCCCTCTTTCACCCACACAAAGAGCTGCTTTTCCACCTGGTCCTCACCAGGACAAGTGGCCCGCAGGGTCAGGTTGTACAGGTTCACCCAGCGGGCATTGAGCTCCGCATTGGCACGCAGCATCACCTGCCATGGAGACACAGTGTTCAGCAGGGTGCCCAGAGGTGCCTGTCCCACTCCCTGCCCCTCAACAGCACCTCTACCTGAAACGTGGTGTTGGCCATGGGGTCAGTGCTGCTGGTAACGAGGCTGAAGGGGTGGCTGGGCTCAGTGCCATGCAGGGTTACACTGGGGCTGTCACTTGTGTTGCTACAGGACACGGTCACCTCAGCCACACTAGTGCCCGGCACTGCATCCTCACTCAGGGTCACCATGCAGGGCAGGTCAAGCAAGGCTGGCAGGAGATCACAGAGGCCAGCCTCACACCAACAGCTCTCCCAGCCGTGCTTAGGGAGCTCTCCATTTGCACCCAGGCACCCATGCTGGCATGGGTCTCCTGGGCAGCGCCCAAAGCACCCCACTCTTACCTGCTGCTCTGACGAAAGTCCCTGCAAAGAGGAGATTGTCACCCCAGCCTGCCTGGTGTGTCCCAGGGCACCCCAAAGATGCCACAGAGGTGCCTGGATATGCCCCAGTGATGTCCCCAGGATGCCCCAATGCTGCCCTGGTGGTGACCCAAAGATGCCCCCACCCTGCCTGAACCTGGCCATGGCACTCTTCTGCTCACCCTGAGGTTAGCCCCCATGGGGACAACCGAGGGGAGCCTGTCTCCTGTCCCTCCCCTTTTGGTCCCACACCCAGAGTCTGGCAAAGGGTGCCCCTAATGCTGTGAGCCTAAAGTGCCTACCTGCGGCACAGAGGCTGAGGAGGAGGAGGAGGAAGGTGAGGCGTCCGTGCATGTCCATGGCTTGCTGACTGTTTAGGACAAGCTGCAGCCCGTTGCCAGGGGTGCTGGGCACCACCCGCCCCAGCGTCACGGCGGCCACCCGCGAACACCAGCCCGGCCCTAGGGCAGGGACAAGGCACGGCCCCGGTGCCCCGAGCTCCCCCGCGGCCTTTTGCCGTCCCCGGCCGGTGCTGGGTAGGAGGGCAGCGATGCTCCGTTGGGTTTCGCTGCTGTATCACGCTGCCTCGACACGCAGCACGCTCGGGACTCGAGAAAATTAGCTGGGAGGTAATTTTTGGCCGTGTTCGCCTTCATTTGCAAACCAGAGCCGCTTCTCCAGGAATTCCTATTAAGCGCTATTAGTTCCAAATTAATAGGCTCTGGCGGAGCGCGGCCACTGCGGCCGGGGTCACCTTTCCCTCCTCCGGTACTCAAATCCATTTCGGTAGCCCGGGAGCTACGGGAGCCTCAGCCAGGCCCCTGTAACGGGGCTGCCCTCCTTCCCGCCCAGGCTCCCGGGACCCCTGGCACTGGGGTGCTGCTCGAACGGTGCCCCAAGTCTTGCCTCGCCCGGCGGTGCCCGGGTGGTGCCCGACGCGGGGCCCCGGGGCGGCGGGGCGGGGCGGGGCGGGGCCCCGGGGCGGCGGTGCCGGTGCCGGTACGGGCCTGGCTCACGTTACGGCAGCCTCATTGGCTGCGGCGGGGCGGGGGGGTACCGCCCAGGCAGCGCCGGGAGGCGGCGGGGACGGGCGCGCTCCGCCGCTGCTGCTCCGCCGCCGGCACCGGCAGGACCGGGACCGGGAGCGGGAGCGGAGCTGGGCCGGGCCGGGCCGGGCATGCACAGCGCCCGCCCGGACACCTGCCCGGGACAGCTCGGCGCCGACCGGGTGAGTGCTGCCGCGGGCACCGGGATGGGACGGGGCAGCGGCGCCGGGGCATCGCCGTGATGTCAGGGCATAGCCGGCGACATCAGTGCAGTGACATCACGGCGAGGCCCAGGCGGCGCGGGGAACGGGGGTGACCGCGGGGTCGCGGGTGGCCGTGGGACGCGGTGTCCAGCCGTCAGGGTGCTAGCGGCACGGCCCCCCCTGCGCGGCCACTGCCGCCCAGCTGGGCTGCCCTGCGGGACAGGCGGTGACAGGGTGGCCCAGCCGGCTCCCCTGGACCTGCCGCACGCCTGCCCGGCTCCCCATCGGCCGGTGCGACGGCGTTCCCGGCCAGCGCCGGGACAGGGCAGCCCTGAGCGGTGGCACTTCGCCAGTGGGGCTGGCTGGGAGGGTTCCAGTCAGCGGGGAGGGGGACGGGAACTGAGACAGGGATGGGGACAGGGACAGCCCGACAAGCAGCTCCGTTGGTGTCGGCCAGGGGGAACGGGTTTACTGCGACCGGGGAGCGATCCCTCGCGCTTGCTCGGCTTCCCGTGGCTCCAGAGCAGAAAGGAAAGCGGACGTAACTCCCTGCTTTTGGGTTCAGACAATAGGAATTCAAGAGAGAGGAGCGGCCCAGCTGCAGGAGCCAGCCGCCCCTTCCAGCGCCCGTCAGGCCACGCTCCGCTCGGCCCCGGCTCCCCGGCCCCGCACGTTCCCTGCCGCTGTTGAGGGTCCCTGGCCCTGGGCGCAGGCCTGGCTGCACCCTGCCGTCAGCCGGGTGTCCCCGGCTAGAGGGCACAGGGTGGGTGGGGTGGCCCTGCCAACGCGTGGGGAGAGCACCGCACCCCAGCATCCGTGGGTGCCCCGAGGCTGCAGCCTGCCCTGTGCCACCGAGCAGGGTCCTGCCCACGGGGGATCCCGGCTGCCGCCCCACCGCCGTGGGGGGGATTGAGGGGCCAGCTGGGGGGCAGCGGGGCGCCCGGCTCCTACGTGCCGTGGCCCTGTGTCATTTCCCGCAGGCACGGCCGGGGCTGGGTGCCTGCTTGCTCACCTGACATGCTGCTGCACGCCGCTCGGCTCCACGCAGGAGCCGCAGGAAAGCGGGGCCCGGGGCTGCAGGCAAGCTGGAACCTGCGTCCCGCTCCCCGCTGCACGCCCGGCTCTGCCAGCAAAGCCCACCTGATTCGGGGCTGGGGGCACAGGGGGCACAGAATGGGGGTCATAGCGCTGGCCGGGGGGAGTGGGGACAAACACACTCACCTGCCCTTTTCCCACCAGGGGTGCCAGCGGGAGGCCGGGGCAGCACCACGGGTGCACATGCACAGCACACGGCCAGCACCACATCACGTCGTTGGGGCCCCCCGCGCCCCATGCCCCCCGCGCCCCGGCTCGGCGGCGGACTCAGCCTGCAGCCTGGAGCCAGGGGGTGAGGAGGAGGCGGGGGGGGGCCCGGCCACCCGCTCCCCCCCCGCGAGCGAGCGCAGCCTGGAGTTCGACTCGGGATACTCGGAGGCGTCGGGAGGCACGTGGCGTGAGGAAGAGGCTCCGGTGCGGCGACGGCACCCGCTGCCCTGCCAGCGTGCACACCGGCTCTCGGCCGGCCCCGCCGCGCCCCCGCCTGCCCCCGCCCGCCGCATCCGCCCCAAATCCACCTCGGACGCCTGCCTCGAGCAGTGGCGAGCGCTGGAGCCAACCGATACACAGGACTGGACCGTGGCGCTGCTGTCACAGAGCCGGAACCGACAGCCCCTAGTGCTCGGTGACAACTGCTTTGCTGACCTGGTAGAGAACTGGATGGACCTGCCCGAGGTGGGCACCGAACCTCGGCGCCGAGCCAGTGCCGAGCCCTCCCGCCGGCTGGCCAAGCCTCCTGCCTTCCTGCTCAGCCTCTCGGGCAACGTGCGCCGTAAGCTGGCCAACATGGCCCGGCCTCGCGGAGCCGAGGGTGCCCGGGCAGGGGGCCGTGAAGCCACCAAGCGTTTCTCCTGCCCGCTGGGGCTGGGCGGGCAGCCCAAGGGTGCCTGCTTCCACCAGTCCCACAGCAACATTGCCCAGCTGGCCACAGACTTCCACCGCTTCACTGCTCTCATGAACAGCCGCAGCCGCCAGCCCATCATCTGCAACGACGTTATTGGCTACATTTAGCCCTGCCCGTGCCCTCCTCTGCTGTAAATAAACCCCGGTTTTGTATGGTATGGGCGCAGCGACGTCGATCGAGTGGGGCTGCCTGCACCCCAGCTCTGGGGTATGTAAGGGGTTTTGTGACAAGGGCCAATGCATCCTGCAGCTTTTATTGCACGGGGCAGGGGATGCATGCCCCTCAGGGTAGGAAGCACATGAGAGGGGGACGGGTAGCTTCAGCCTCAGCATCCTCTTCCTCGCACATATACTCCAGCTTCAGCACCCGCTGCTGTGGCTCCCCCGCATTCTCCAGGATCTCTGATAACCTGGAGCAGCGAAAGGGGGTTTTGGGATTCTCTTTTTTCCCCCCTAGGCTGGCTTGGTGCCTCAGGGGAGCCCTAGGGCCCTCTGGGGCACCTAGCCAGGCTGGGGGGGATGTAGGGGCCGGCAGCGAGAGGCCAGACAGGGGTCCCGCCATGGGAAGTGCTGCCGGCAGGATGTTTATCCAGCAGCTGGCTGGGAGCTGCACTGCAGCTGGAGCAGCTCAGGATGGAGGAAGATGTGTCTGGCAGCACCCCCAGGGCAGGATTGGGCCCAGAGCTGTGGACCTACCTCTGTTTCTGCATCAGGGCTCGTGTTTCTTCGCTCTCCTCACTGTCATAGAGCACAGTGAAGCCATGCAGGAGCATGGTCACAGTCCAGCCATGTGTCCTCTGCAAGAGATGGGTGTTAGGATCCTGCCAGGGTGATCCAGCTGGGTGCTGGGTCCCACGCAGGGCTCACCTGTATCCAATCAAGTATGTTCTGGACTGTCATCTCCTCCCCGTCTGCGCTGACTGCCCGCATCTCTAGCCGGTCCCAGCAGCTCCACTCCCGCCCACAGTACTGCAAGTGGGAGTGCAGGGTAGCAGCCAGCACTGGCACCCCACATCCTGCCTGCCCAGCCCCATAAATCAGGGACTCGTGGGGCATGAGGGATGGGGTACAGCAAGAGATCAGTCTGAGGCAGGGGTACAGAGACATAGGGTAGTCCAGAGGCAATGGGGGACACAACTGTTTTCCCAGCCCTGCTGAGATCCAGGGGTATGGAGGGGCACAGTCCTCCTCCTACTGCTGTAGGGCCTGGGGGGGCAACAGGAGCATGGCTATCACCCCCACCCCCAGCACCACCAGGGTCCAGGGACCCAACACCACTGCAAGGGCCAGGGCCGGTGTGGGGCTGTCCCTGTCCCCAACCCTGGGCCAGGAAAGACGCACAAAGGGCCATTGAAGTGCTGCCCAGCCCCACACAATCGCCTCTTCTCACGCCTTCGTCCTCGTCTCCGTCCGGCCCCCGCTGCACTGAGCCCAGCTCCTGCCCGAGGGGGCCAGTGAGGCACCAGCCCTGGGGCCGAGTGCCGGATGCAGCCCCATGTATCTGGCACGGCTGTGCTGCCATCTGCCCTAGCTGCGGGCAGCACCAGATCCGGCCTGGCCCTGGCCATAGCCCTGCTCGGGAAGGGGTGTTCACACCTGGCTGCTCCCCTCCTGCCTCCTGCTGCCTTCTCACCTTCTGCCTTCTGCTGCCTTCTCACCTTCTGCTGCCTGCACTTATCCCACCAGGGTGGAAAGGGCTTAACCCCATCCTCACCAGGGCAGCGACTGCCCAGCACCGAGGAAACGCCACTGTCCATCCTGGCACCCCAGAAAGTGAATCCTTCTGAGGCTGTCCCTCAGGGGAGCTCCCCAGGCTGTGCAGGACCGCAGGTCACACCACACAGGCCTAGGAGACATGCGCTATCCACCTTTTTTGAAAAGGAAACAGAACAATCTAACAAAAATACATACAAGAAGAAACAACA
>JBCJKH010016496.1:0-15005 GCA_039877255.1 Loriculus beryllinus
CGCTGTCTCCAGGCAGTTCGTTGTCGGGCAGTTGATCTTCACGACCTCAGGGCAGACAACACAGGGAAGCATCCCCCCACCTTGGAGGAGCGGGATCTTTCTCTGTCCCCCTGCCCTTTGCCCAAGCGATAACGAGCTGTCAGTTCCTTCTTTTGAGTTGTTTTGAGACAAACGCAAGGGTCTCTTAACCATCACACCTATATTAATACAAAACTGAGGTATTTATAGTGAAGTGAAAGTGGGTGAAATGGTTAACAATTGGAAGCAATTAAAAAACACATATGTAATATACATAGGCATAATAGATGTAAGATAAATATTATATGTGTATGCATACTGTATATCTGAATTTTATATATCTATATATAATGCAAGCACAGGAATATTAAAGAGTAGAATCCAGGCTGGTTTTGGACTATATTGATATGCCAGTGTTGTGACATGGAGTTTATCCTTCAAAATCATGACCTAGATCAAGCAATCTCTTTTCTCCTTCAAGTCCTTGATTAAAGCTCCCTTCTTTATGAGCCTTCCTACTCTGATCTGCTAAGTTTATCTATACTCCTTGAAAAGCGCTATCTAGCATAAACCAAAATAGATTCTATGAAATTGAGAATGCTCAGTTGTAGTATTTGCAGTCTTTCATGTTTGTAAAGTATCTGGCACACATATGGCATGCTATAAATGCATCAATTTAGTTTGGATTAAATTAAATTCATCCACAATTTGATATTGCAGGTCGATATGTTGGCTTCTGTTACTGTTGTACTTCTGTTTTCAGAGAAATATCATGCATGTAACTTCATTCCGTACTGTATTTCTTCATAAGCCAACTGGCAGGAAAAAAGTGAATAGAGGGAAATGCAAAGAAAAAGCAAGGAGCAAAAGGGAATAGAAAGCAAGCAAAGATAAGAGTGTGTAAAATGCTGACAGGAAAAAGGATGGGTTATAAGGGAACAGGCCAGAGAAAAAAGTGAGATCATAAAGAGAGGGCAAAACAGATGAAATATGGATATAGAACAAGAGATACATAAATTGAAAATAGAGAACTTGGCAGCTAAAGCAACACTGGAACCATGGAAACAAAATAGAAAACAGTGTGCAAAAAGCTAAAACAGTGAGACAGGACAGCTAAATCTTGCTTGAGGGTAGAACAGTATTGCAGTACTGTTTTTCTTGCTAGGACTGCCATCAGGTTAAAAATATATCTCTCTTTCTCTGCCATGGTCATGTGGCCAAAACTCCTAATGTAGACCCTGTCTGACAGAAGAACTTTGTTTTCTTTCCATGCTGGTCAAAAACTAGCAGTATAAGTCATGCCTTCACTGCGTGCCTAAATCTTGAGTGCTCTTTCTTCTTTTTAAGAAATAAAAATACTGTAGACTCCTGAGGTACCTGCAAGTGATGAAGAGTCTGGCCAGTAAAACCAATAATGCTTATAAAGATCCATGTACATAGATGAACTATGGAGCAAAAATTTCAGTATAAAATAGCCCTTTCTTAGCTGTCATCTCACCTTGAAGATGGTTTAAATTGTTGAGCATCTGATGGCTAAATTGTACAGTTTGCTTCTTTATAACATAGATTTTGCTTCTCAGCTTGCCAAAGCCTATGCATCAACTACTCAAGACCTAACAACAGACAGGATCCAGAAACTGAACTTTACTATGCTTATCTCATCTGATGGGTCCAATCAGCTAGTAGCTATTTTGAAATCAAGCTCAGCATACAGGGACATTTATCTCAAAAACTACAGTTACAGTAATTTCCTTCAAATTACATTAAAATCAGAAGGCTTCTGCCCAGTTGTTTGATTTGTTTGTTTTTATAACTACATTTACAGGCAGAACATAAACTATGAAATTGGAAGCATGGATTTAGTGTGTTTTCCCATGTGACTGTACTTAAAACTGTCTCCCAGCAGCTCAAAGCCCACCCTGACTTTAAGGCTGTAGACTAACTGTGACACAAGTCACAGTTCAATTTTCCTGACATAACTGCTGCAGTGTTGCACCAAGCGGTCATGATGACAGGAGCTGGAACATGAGTAGGGCCCTTGCCTGACAGTTACGGCATGTGGGTAGGAATAGCAAATAACAAATTTCAACTATTCTTCTTGCCTCACTTGTGTATCTTTTAATGTCTGTATCACTGACCTCAAAATGTATGAACAATATTACAAACAAGCTCAGGTGTCATACTTCAGCCACCTTTCCAATGCCTTGACCATCAGACCAGAAGAAAAGAGTGACCACTTACTGCTCTCAGGATCATATGGATTGAGGCATATACCTTTATTATTTCTGCATGAGGATGAAGACATGACAGTTTAGTATGCCAAATCCTCAGCTTTGAAGAGATGGAAAAGTGGTATCAAATGCATCCTCAGATTACGATTTGTTAATGCATGCAGCAGTGTTAGTGCATTTAACAGTTCAGTTCACTGGATATGACATATTCTTTTTTCCCAGGCAGTGGAGAGATATCCTGCACTGTACACCCTTGCTATTCCCATGAAAGCCAGTGGGAATGTCAGGCTAAGTATCAAGCAAAAATGAGCCTAAGGGAAATGTTTTATTTGAGAAAACTGTAATTGTTATGACAAAATAGAATATGAGCGGGTCTTACTGCTGTTTATTTAAAGCCATAGATTAAAAGTAAGGCAATTTCTTGATGCCTTAGGACTAATGCCTTGGAATAGTGCATTTAGAAACATATACAGAATGAAAAGTTGCTGTTGACTAAAACACATTACCATCTGCTTCTTTATTTCATTCCACTAGAGATTAATTGAGTTGATCTGAGTTAGCAGATACTCTCAATGAAATTGCATAGTTTGTTGATGAGGATTTCAATTCAGCTACTGATTACCTTGTTAGAATACCCAGGTGAGGTGATAATCGTTCCAGAAAACTGAATACAAAATTTTAAAGCCGTGTTACTGCTTGTTGTTGAAGGTTGTGCTGACTTAAGGATTTTTTTCTTGTTTCTGTCATCATCAACCATACTTAGAAGAATTAAGCACTATGTATCATAGAATCATAGAATAGTTACGGTTGGAAAGGACCCTAAGGTCATCTAGTTCCAACCTCCCTCCCATGGACAGGGACACCACACACTAAACCATATCACCCAAGGTTCTGTCCATCCTGGCCTTGAACACTGCCAGGAATTGAGCATTCATAGCTTCCTTGGGCAACCCATTCCAGTGCCTCACCACCCTCACAGTAAAGAATTTCCTCTTTATATCCAATCTAAACTTCCCCTGATTAAGTTTTCACCCATTACCCCTTGTCCTGTCACTACAGTCCCTAATGAAGAGTCCCTTCCCAGCATCCTTATAGTCCCCCTTCAGATACTGGAAGGCTGCTATGAGGTCTTCACGCAGCCTTCTCTTCTTCAGGCTAAACAGCCCCAACTTTCTCAGCCTGTCTTCATACAGGAGATGCTCCAGCCCTCTGATCATCCTCGTGGCCCTCCTTTGGACTTGTTCCAACAGTTCCATGTCCTTTTTATGTTGAGGACACCAGAACTGCACACAATACTCCAAAGTTCCGCAGATGGGACATAACCATTCCATGCTACTGCTTGGGCTGACCGGATAGAAATAAGCTTTGCTGGAAAAGACTCTTAGATTCCTGTAAGCGGCAAACTGAACATGAGTCAGAAGTACACCTTTGCATCAAATCTGGCCTGTCATCGTGACTTGTCTTAGCATGAGTGTATACAGGAGGCCTCTATTCAGCACACTGTAAGTTGGGTGCAGAACAAATCACTCCATAAAAATGTCATTTGGCCTTCTGTACCTGAAGGAATAGACACCATTGTCTAGAAGACTGGTTTGGATTCTGAGCTGTTGGGAAAGCTTTACTGAATGCAGTAAAATATCTGTGTTTGTAGGACATGAGCAAGTGCCACTTCACTGATAGTTCATTTTTTAATTATGAAGAAAAGAAATGTGTGATTTGGAGTGCCTGCAGTGCACTCACACTGTTCATTGAGAGCTAATTTCCATATGTGTCAGGCTTTTCTAAGGAAGGTAGCTCTGCATAAGGGCGTGTGCACATGTGCACATGTGTAACCAAGATAGCAGTTACGATTTAAAATATAAATTCAGTTTAGTCTTGATCTGACAAGTTTTAGAAATTTTACAGAGGCACGTGGAAATAGAGAGCACATTCTGGATGTGAAGTCCTGGAAGAAGATCTCTGCATTTAGCAATTAAAAAATTATATATTTAAACTGTCTAGACACGTAGCCAGAAATTTCTTGGGAAATACTTTTCCTTTGGAAGATACCGGTTTGCCAGCAGTTTCTGATAGAAGTTCTATATCAATCTTCAGATTCTAGAACTTTGGAAAAAAAAAAGCACCGTAAAAAGTTCCTATCCTGACAGTTTAGGAAAAAAAAAAAAAAACAAAAAAAAAGGTTTGTGATTTCCCCACACTATTTCTAAGGCCAAAAATGGTTTTTAAACATTTATGTTAGAATTAAATAAGATCATTGTTCTATTATGAGATCATTGTTTTATTAAACAGTGTTAAGACATTATTAGCATGATTCAAAAAGACAGGGCCATGTCTACATCAAAAAAAAAAAAAAACAATTGAGGGAGCAAATGAAACAGAATTGAATTTAACAGAGGCTTCTTTGCCAGGTCAGAAAGTCTCTGGATTTGTACGGTTCTTAGGTTCCTAGATGCTCTTAACTGCAAGAATGCTAGCAAAAGGAAGTAACCAATACAAGTTTATTAGACACAGCTCAAAATTTTGGATTTAAATCAGAAATAAAAACAAATGAGTAAAATAAAAATGTGAACTAGCAGAATATCATCAAGGGGATTTTGCTAAGCAAGACTAGAAATTAATTGAGGTCAGTGTCTACCTCTGGCATTTGTCCATAGCCATTAAAAGTCCAAAAATAGGTCAAAGTGCAAGTGCCCTTTTCCTACCTCTGTTCTCCTGGAAATGATGAAATCTGCTCTTCAGGGATCCTGAGTCAAAGCTTTCATCTATGTCATTGTGATTAATAGTTTTTGATGAACCTTTCTTTCATGGTTTTGTGTAATTGTTTTTTGAACTAATTTAGACTTCTGCCTTTTTCAAAACACTTAGTGGTAGAGATTTCCCCAAGTTGAATCTGTAAACGAAAGCATCAAAAAAGTGTCTATCATGCCCAGTAATCCCCTTTGTGGAATCCTTCTTGCTGTGTGTGCTTTACATCTGATGTATTCCAGTCGAAATCAGAAGATAACCCACTGAGAATCAATAGAATTGTGTTGTTGTAAAGCATGTTTGTTAATATAGTGTTTAAGTTAAAGCATTCTATAAGAAAGGCTTTTTAAAAGTTTTCTCCCAATTTAATTTTTAAGACAAAGGCAAAATTTTTGTAAATAATAACCATGTATATTTTTCAGCACCTGATGCTCCCTATACTCACTGGAAGCAAACTGTCTTCTATTTAGAGGACTATTTAACTGTGAGACGAGGAGAAGAAATCTATGGGTCTATATCCATGAAACCAAATGCAAAAAATGTGGTAAGTAAGCATCACTGGTTCTAATTCCAACTCTTCTGGTCACAAACTATAATCAGCAGTAAATGAAATGTATATAAGTGAAACAATAAGCATTCTGAAGGCTCTAAATTCATATTATTAGTAAGAGCTCTAGTCACAACTTCACCAAAGCTGGTGGCAACAATGATAATGCAGTGATAATGTTACAGAACTCAGCCTGCAAAAAAGCTAGCATGGGAAGGAAGGACATCACCAAGTAAGCTTGCCCTCTGCAATCAGCTTGACTCACATTTTGTGACACAAGTAGGCAAAGGTCCCTTCAATAGTGCCACTAAAATCAGTGGTAGGATCCCTTCTTCCAACACAGGATGATCACGAGTTAGTACTTCAGTTCTGCATCTATAGCCTTATTTTCCACTCAGTGCCCCAGAACTCTCCTTTAGGAAATTAACAGATTTCAGCTGAACATCTGTATGAGCTCACTGATCAAATGTATTTGAACTCCCTAATCAAGTGACATGGTAATTTCAAAACTGCAGCTTTCCACAGAAAATACAGATGTTTTAAGACTAAAGCTAAAGCATGATGGATATCCCACTATCGTGACCAGTGGTAACTTCCTAAATCTCTCTGCCGTGGGCTGAACTGAATCCCTCACCATGTCAGTTATTCAGTGCTTCTTGCAGCTTGTAAGGAGACTATGAGACACGGTCTGATGGACAACCCATGTATAGAAGAGCAAGACATGAGAAGTGTGACTTCTTTGAGAAACAGTGGCCTCATTTTCTGCCAAAAAACCTTGAGCAGAATCTCTTAATTTTCTATTACAACATACAGCCATTAAAATAACCTGGTTAGAATCTGTCTATGCAGTTGTTGCAATTGTTTAAATATTGTATTGACTGACTGCATCAAATCTTAACATGTCATTGCCTTCCTTTTTCACACTGATTTAGCTTTTTTGTACCAAATACAGATTGGATATGGCTTTCATAGTAGCGTTGATACAAGGGAAGAAAGAAATAAATAACAAAATAAACCTGGCATGGAACCAAACACGTTTACTTCTGAAGCTACCACTTGTTGTGAAAGTAGAGGAAAATAGTCTGTTTCTCACCTTTATGTTGTTCTTGGGGGACTGTAACATTTTCTTTCAGGTTTAATGTATCAATATTCTTTTGAGGGAAAAATTAAAAAGAATATTAAAAATCTGTTTGCACAGCAGTAAGCACCTGAATGCAGATCTAGGTGCTAAAATTAATGTGTTCCTGTTTGTTATCATAAGACAGAGGGACCACCTTGGTTCAAAAGGATTTGTTACTGCTTTGTTCTTCTGAAACATAAGACTTTCAAAAAGCTTGTAGAGAGACAGCTTTGTTTTGTAAGGCTATGTAGTGCTTCTTTCGAAAAAACATGTCATTATAAGGAGTGAATGAGGGCTTCTCTATAAGGGGAAGTTTACTAGATCTATTCTGGAATAAGTCCTAGTGTGAAAGCCCCTTACCCTAGATTAAGAGTACCTCAATGGGGGATACCCTTTAAAAAGTTGTAGAGTACGTATGATAGCACAGCATTTCAGATACCTTCTGGTTGTAACCAGGACACTAAATCAGCCTTAAGAAAAATATACAAATATGCCCTAGACATGATGGTATGGTGAATGCTATTACACATCCTCCATCCTGCTTTTCCAGTGTTAGTAACATTTAAAACCAAAAGAAGTTGGAAACCATAGTAGGTATAGCTTGAATCTGAAGGGCAGCTCAAACAATGATAACTGAATTCATACACTAAACTTACAGTCTTATTTGGTGTTACGTTTAAATCTTTTTGCAGCGTGACCTGGATTTCACAGTAGACTTGGATTTTAAAGGACAGCTATGTGAAATGTCAGTATCTAATGACTACAAAATGCGCTAGCAAGAAACCTTTCAGAGATGAAAAGGAGAATTTTATCAAGTCCTGAACTGCTGAACTTCAAGCTAGGAGCAACTTTTTACAAGATTGTTATACGAAGTACTAGAATGTTTACCTAGATGAAAGTGGTAATCTGATTCTTCTTGCAGAAAGTACAGGGGGCTGGGATCCCACTGTGAATGTACTGTATACAGAACTGTAGCTTTTGTCAAACGTATAGGAAAATAAGCAACAGTCTTGACTGTTCTGGTTAACTTTAGGACGGCAGAAGATGCATATACAAATTGTACTACTTACTGTGAATTTCCGGTTCTTCCAAGCTTTGCATGTTAAAGGTGATTAGGGCAGTTTTCTCACTATGGAAGACCACTACAGCACATTACTGTGATACTATTATTGGACTTATATTCAATATAAATGAATATATATATTGTATATGAGAAAAAGATATCATTTCATAATAGGGACTTGTTTTGTGATTATTTAATTCTCATTATGCAGTTATGGAAAGGTAATGATGTTGCCTCTGACACTACTCTAGGCAGTGATGCAGTCCATTAACTGTCCAAAGTTATAGCTTTGGTAAAAATTCCATGCAAGTTGTAGATAAGAGCTGGGCATTTATGGAAAGTTCAAAAGCTATCTTTTTGAAAGTCCTCTGGAAAATGTGGACCATTAGTTTTAAAATTCACCTTCACAAATGGATGTCTATCGGAGCTTTAAAAAAATTAGCTTTTTATCCTTGAAAATATTCTGTGGTGAGTTTTTATAGGTGGATTTTGCATGAGATCTTTTGAAATCAGACACCTAGTATTTAAATGTGATGAATGCAGAGTCTCTGAAATGGTGGCTAATACATGTTTCTTGGCCATGCCATACTTAAGTTCTTTGCAAGACTCTTAATACAAAATAATAATAAAAAAAAGTAAAATAGGAATTAGTGTTTTCTTTTGGTGATGTTTTAGGTATGTTTAAAATTGCAAAAACTGTTCTCAAGAGTGCAGTGACTTGCAGGAACAAGCTAATGTCTATGAAAAAAAAGTCAATGGCTTCTGATATTACTAAGATGTCTGTAGCTTCCCCACCCCTTACACCACTCCTTCTTCTTACAATATCTCCTTCTTGTTGTTAAAATATTAACTGGTTATAATTCTTCATACGTATCAAGTCTTTTTACTATATGAATGTTGACCATTTAATCACGTGTAATTCAAGAAAAACTGCATCATTGGTCCTATCTACCTATCGGTCTGCCATTAGGCATCAAATCATTTTCCATCATGTATTGTATGAGATTGACTAGTTTTTTGCCTAAAAATCTTTTTAAGCACCTGCAAATAAAGCATACTTGAAGATGTATTTTGCCAGTATTTGTTGAATTTTAAGTTTTAGACACTTATTTCTATTGGTTTTCCCTTCACAAAAACTGCACAGTGCTTCCATTTTCTAATGATGGTCTAGGGATTGTATCATAGGATATCTATGTAGAAAATTAAACTGTAATTCAGCAGTAAATATATTGCTTGCAGTGTACTTGATCACTGTTGTTTTAAAGCACTTTCATTTTCCTGGAATGAGGAACTTTCCTCCCAAAACAACTAGAAATTTATCTGTGAAATATTGCTGCAGTTTTCAAGGGATCAGTTCATAGCAAGATCACCTACTCATTCAATAATGGCTTGGACCAGAAAACCCCCCAGAAGTCTGTTTCTGCTAAATTTCTGTGATTCTAAGACTTTCAGGAATGGAATTCTACCAGAATTTTTCCTCAGCCCCCTACATTTATATAAAGATACTCAAATTATGTTTTCATCTTCTTTGCTGACTATAATTGCTGAGCTGACTATAACAGAAAGAGGAAAGACTCTTGCTTTGTTTGTCTCACACTTTGACAGCACTTCAAACTATCCACTTCTCTGCTCACTGCATGAGTCTTTAATAACTTTAATATTAAAATAATAATAATAAGGGACAAAAACCTTGCTTAAAACAAGACAAATCACACACACACAAAAGAAAAGAATTCACAAGGGTCTGCCTGCCTTTCCTGAGAATGGGTCATTTTTGCCTGATAGGAAGCATTGGACAAGAAAACTTGATGAGAAGAGCTAATTAATGAGTTTGAAAGGTATTTTAAGCACTGCTGCGTACTGCCCTTCTGCCTCATCTTTCACCTAATGACAGTAAAATATAAGTCTCTCTTCAACAGTGTCCACATTGCCTTCTTACTACAAGTGCCCGTTCACTTCACTGTTGCAAGATTAAGTCCTTGCTGATATTGTTAATGGCACAGTTGTGGGGTGATGGCCAGACTTCAGTCACATTTAGCCCTAGGAAACTGTCTTGTGCTTTTCTTCACATCAAAAGCATATTGCATATTTCTCCATCACATAAAGAACTGAGAGTGACTGCTGAAGTACGGAGTATCTTCAAATCACACTGATCAAAAAGAGAATTCAGGCTTCAAAAGTGGCACCTACCTCTAAGGTTTTGAAAGCACCAATGAGTTCATCATACATAAGGTCTATTAGGTCAGCATTAGTGAAAAAGATATGCAAAGAACTTGCAGGCCAGGTACAATTGGCTTTCCTCAGCAAGTCTGAGTAACTACCACAAAGTCTGAGCCTAAACTTCTCAAGAATAAGAATAAACTCTTCAGTTGAGTAAGAATGTCTGTCATGGACTCCAGGGCTGAACACAAGCCACTGATCTTCAAAGCTTTGCATTAAAGTAGTAATGACAAAACGACGGTTGGCATCTGAAACAGATGTAAGTTTAAAGCTTTTCTTTTCCTTACCACTGACAAGAAAAGATGATCATGAGCTGAGGACAAAGGATGAAAAAGAACCTGAAAGGCAGTAACTAAACAAAAAACTATTGTGGATGAGCAACAGATCAAGCACTGAAGAAAGAGAAAGCAGCTCACTTCTGCCTTGATCCTAATCTTAAGGCAAAAGCATTAAAAGCCTTCTCAGGGATTCTCCTATTACTTGAAACACAAAGAAACATCTAAAAAAACCTAAATACTGAACATGCGTCTAAAAGGCATAGTGTGCATTTCACACTTGCAGTGCTTGTAGTATTAGGGAGATAGTGTTAAGAGGGACACTTATGTTCCCAAAGTCCTCTACAGAGCAGTATGACTCACACGTGTTTCTTGTTCCCAGCACCAACTATCCCTTTTCAGATGTTGTTAAAGTTTCACAATTTTGGTTAAAGTTGGGTTTTTCAGGGCATCCTCTGGAGGGCTTCTTATGGGCAGAATTAGGAGTTTTATAGCCTTTTTAAACTCTCTTAGACTTTTAATAGAGGTTGAAATGGTTCATTATATAGACAAGAATACTACCCAAGACAGTATGTTTTCACCACAGAGCTAGTTTGAAGGACTTTGTCAGAAACAATTTCTTGCAGGATTTATTTTAAATTTAATATTAATTCATAAAATAATTTACCACATACAGCTTTTATTGTAAATAATCAAGAGAAACTTCCTTCACTTAGAAGGTAATTTTATAAAGGATACAAGGAGTAATAGGTTCAAACTTAAACAGGGGAAGTTCAAGTTAGATATAAAAAAGTTCTTTATTGTAAGGGTGGTGAGGCACTGGAACAGGTTGCCCAGAGAAGTGGTAAATGCTCCATCCGTGGCAGTGTTCAAGTCCAAGTTGGACAGAGCCTTTGGTGACATGGTCTAGTGTGAGGTGTCCCTGCCCATCTCAGGGGGGTTGGAACTAGATGATCTTAAGGTCCTTTCCAACCCTACCTGTTCTATGATTCTATGTTTATAATGAGGAATAAATACCTGCCTTAAGAAAATAATCCAGCAGACATTCTCCTTTGCCTGTAAAGTATTCCACACATATTACTTACATAATATATATATATGCTGTCATTTAAACATATTGTCAATAACATTGTAAGTTGCCCAATTCATATGGATTGAACTCAGTCTAATTAGAGGAAAATCTGTCTGTATCTATAATCAGTAACTTCGAGAACTGTGCATACCGGTAGATGTAACATATTCTCTGTGATCAGAATGTTCTGCAAACCTTTTTTTTTTTTTTTTTCTAAGTGTAGGTAACATTTAAGAAAGATTTACTTAGCAAAACCATGTCCCAGTGTCGCCAGTATAATAGACAAAACAACACAGTATTATAATTACTTTCATAACTCCTTTCTCAGCTGAATGAGAGTAGATCAGATGCAATTATGTGGAGAGGAAAGGTGACGGTTAAAAATAAGTCAGAACAAAAAGGGGAGAGCATAACAGAGTACCTGGAATTGTTTTGCTATAGAATCTCATAGAATCTTTTTGTACATTTGTAATGAAAAATTATAATGACCTGCTTGGAATATGGCTAACTTCAGAGCTAACTCAAGTAGCTCGGAGCCTTGTCCAGATAAGTCCTGAACATTTTGGAGAACAGTTTCTCCTGGGCAAGTGCTTCACTGCTATGCTAATCTCACAAGGAAGAATTTTATGTTCTACTGGAATTTGTCTTGTTACAACTTGGGACAGTTGGCTCTTGTGCTTTTACTATTTTCCCCTGAGAAGGGCCTGGTTCTTTTTTCACTGTAACTCCCCATTAGTTACTGGCGATACAATTAGTTCCCACTGTGGTCCCCTCATGGTAGTTCCTCTCTTCCCTATAAACCCTTGATTGCATTTTAGTCTTTCATACGAATTATAGCATCTATCCACCTCTAATCCCTTCCCCCATTTGCCATTCTTCCTTCCAACAGAGGCTAGGTACATTATTGCTGCTGTTACACAATATTTAACAAATTTATCTAAGTGTTTTGAAAAGAATGTAACTACAAAGGCCACTAATTAAAAAACCCCCTTCAAGTTCTCCTAACCATGTTGTGTTGGTGGCATGGAGGACACAGTTTATGAGTAATTTTCATGTTGGCCTATAGGTGTAGGTTTATGACAGTGCGTGCACTTGCCTGGTTTGAGCATACAACAAAGCCAAGTGATTTATTTTTCAATATGCATTAAGCATTTGCAGGCTGGTTCCAAGTGGAAAACCGCGAGGTTTTCCTATTTTCTGAAACACTTCCTTTTAACATTTCTCAGAGGTCATCTCACCTGTTAATCTCGAAGCACACAGGTAAGTAGGAGGAAGACAAACCTTTCAGATCATACCTAAACTCTATAAAAATTGTGAATTTACAGCACTTAAAAATATTTTTCAAAAGCAACTGAAGAAACTAAAGATGTTTTAGATCTGATACAACAATGTTTGTAGTTGTAAAAGCCTCATTGTAAAAGAAAAAGAAACCAAACATTAACATTTTATGCATCATTTTAAGGAGGATATGAATCCTCAGCTAGAGATTTCCTGGAATACTGGTATTTCTTCACAGTATGTTGACGGCTGTGAGCCAGGGCAGTAGTATGCTTAAGGGAACAAGATTGCTCCCTGAAAATAGCTGCTACTTCTGGGGATAGATAAAAAAAGGGTAAAAAATGCATGCTATACACAGCTGAGACAGAGGAAGAGGCCATTTTTCCAGTCTCTTCAGGTACTGATACTATTTCCTGGACTCTCTTTCCTTTCCCTTTTCATGTTATGTTTGATATTTCCCACATTTTTCAGTGAATAATGCAAACAACATGAGGAAAACATTTTTTTTTGAGAAAGCTTGGAGAGAACTACAGTGTGATCATGAAACAGAAAGAAACCATGCTAGCTTTGAGATGACAACTACAACTAAAAATCAGTCTTACTTCCTTACAAAACATAAGGGGTTGTGCTACACTCTAAGCCATTTCTCTTAATCATCAGACATGGTCTTTCAGAACCACATCAACCATCAAAACTGAGCCTGAGCTGACACCTGAATCTTCAAGTGGAAAATAGAACATCCTCTTTTGCAGTTCAGTTCTCTGCTTCCACGGCTAGCCATTTCCATTTATTCAAATGAACCATCAGCATTTCCAGCACATCACAGCCCTAGAACTACAAATGGACCCCTTCGTTAAGATCACAACAGAATTTAATCAGAAATCAGACATATCTTACTATTTTGAAATATGAAATGGCAGTCCAAAAAGGCATACATAACTTTTAACAGTAACTTGTAATGCTGAGCAGTTAGCAGAAGTACTTTATTATAACAGTGGCATATTTTTTACATTTATTGGCATGACAAATCAATGTCACTAACTAATGGAATCTGATTAAAACAAAAACTATTTACTTCCATAATTGTCTGATTATCCTATAATTGCCATTATTACCACTGACAGAGCATCTCAGAAAAAATAGCTCAATATCTTGCTTGTTTTTGCATGGGATAAGTGTTGGCAGGCAAGCAATGTAAGTGTTGTGTGGAGCTGGAACAGCAGCATGTGATGGTTAGCATTCGTAGATCATACAGACAACAACAAAGCACATGATGGCAATTTTTGAGCTATGAATTGAGGATATGGAAATGGAAGAGTTCAGAAACTGAAGGTATCCTTTACCAAAAAATATGCAGACATAACTGAGACAAGAACTTCTGAAAGTATTCAGAAAGTATTCAGACAACCAGGTAAATTGGTCTGACACCTCCCACTAACAAATGTAACAGAGACATAACATTTTCTGGGAGAACTTTACATTTGAGTTCTACTGCTAAACGATACAGAGTTCTGTTAAGCAGAGGAACATCTGGTCTCAATCTGGGCAAATGCCTAGACCATTCCAATCTAATATTCATAAGTCAAAATGCAAAATTCACTTCTGCTTGCCAGAGTATTGACACTATATTATGTTCTTCCCATCCTTGTTCTTTAAACAGTACTGACACAATATGGTGTTTCTTTTCCTTCAGCTCAAGATGTTTCTAGCTTGTATGTCAGTGATATGCAGAAAACCAGAATCTGCTTATAAATAAAAACCAAAACTAAATCAAACTTTTCTTGTAAGCTGACCTTATCTTTCATTTGCCTGTGCATCGTGTTCTTTTTATTATGGTCCACACTCATGTAATTGCCTGTGGTAGTAAGGATAAATCTAGTCATATTGGAGATCCAGCTAGTCCCATGGGGCTTTGAACATAATAGGGTTAGAATTTCAGGAGGCAGAAAGTACCACTGTGATCTATCAACCTCTTGAGAATATCTTGTTCCAACCTCAATGTTGAAGCAGGACAATCTGGAGCAGGTTGCCCAGGACCATTTACAGCTGGGTTTTGAATATCTCCAAGGATGGAAACTCCATAACATCTCTGGGAAAACCACTTCAGCATTTGACTACCTCTACATTAAAAAAAGAAAAAAAAATCTGACATATTTTCTTGTGTTCAGATGGAATTTCATGTGTTTCAACTTGTGCCTGTAGCCTCTTGTTCTGTCATTGGGGAGTTCTGAAAACATCTGGCTCCCTCCGCTTCGTTCCCCACCTTCATCATGTATTCACCCACACTGATCAAGATCCCTCTTGAGCATTCTCTTCTTTAGACCCTCTAGGCTCAGCTAATCAGCCAGTTTTCGACACACTTTTCTGTCCAGTTATTGAACCTATATTTTGTCATGTTGTCAATGAGGATGTTACAGGAGACAGTGTCAAAAGCCT
>JBCJKH010016501.1:0-22361 GCA_039877255.1 Loriculus beryllinus
CCAGGTGAAAGAAAAAAGCCCCCCCCCCCAAGCAACATATGTCATTTAATTTATACTTTTGAAGTTGTATTTCTTACTTTAAACAAAGCAACCTCAGCATTCAGGGTTTATGCACAGGGCTGCCCACACTTCTCACTCCTGCCTTCTAAACTTGAAGAAATCTCTCTAGAGCCTAAATTCATATGGCCAAGATACAGTCATATAAACTGCTCTAAGTTAAACTCAGGTGTGAATTTACAGAGCATTGTGTGCACTGCATTCCACTGTAACTGTTCACATACGTATTTTTACCTGCAAAACAGTTCATCTCAAATGGCCAACTGGCTGGAATATATTTACAGACTAGAGGGGGCAACCACCACATAGCAGCGGACATATTAAACCCCATTCTGAACAGACTGGGTTGGTGTCCATTATAAATGAGTTGCCACGTGAACTCTATACTTTAATTTCTTTATTGACAAAGATGAATGATCCTTGTGGACTTGTTAGCATAGGATGAGATCTCTCATTGCTTATGGAGAGGCAAATATGCCATCATGAGAAACTCCAGACATGAAGAAATTACATTCCCTTCTCAACTGTGTAGTGGAGGATTTTTGAAGTAAAGTGATTTCCATTTCCAGTAAAACCTGACCAATTGTGCAGAATGCAACTTTTATGCATTATGGAAATGTTACATTGACGTTTTAAATTCATGGGCATGATCCAGACAGCAGTACTAGTGCATGGCAAGATGGGAAGTGCCCAGACAAAACAGCTCTATTCCATCAGGTGAATCTACAACACACACAGCTGAAACACATGGATAGACGAGGCAAAAGAGAATGTAACATACTGAAGTGCAGAAGAAAGATAAAGAGTAAAGCTAACCCTTACTGTTATTGGTGCTGTTGCCATTAAAAGACCCAGCTGTGCTGCTGTTGTCTTTCTCTTTGTCTTGATTCTCAAAGTCCATGTTAAGAGACCTGCAAGGAAACAAAGCAAACTTAACAGACAAGTTTTGAATACATCAGCTACCATCTCCTTACCATTCTGCCACAGAACACTGAAAAAACCCTTTAATGCTGGTTACTAGAAAAACCACCATATATAATGGAAAAATCAAAGAATAAATAAAATACATCAAATAAATGCTTACAATTACAGATAAGGCACCAAGTTACACAGGTTCTAGCAGTGAGACCAGTTACCACAGGGTCTGAGCTGGTAAGTGTTAACAACAAACTATAACGAAGATACTGATCTGTGTTACTGGGAAGTGTTGAACGTGATGGAAATGCAATAAATGGTTCAATACTCTGATGAATTTTAACTCTTTCCAAGTTCTTATTTTGATTTTTTTTATTCAAATTCAACTATCAGGTTTCATTTTTAAAACAAGATTATTTCCTTCCCCTAAATCTCATCATAAATGATGACCAAAACTAGCTTATTATAACTGTCTGCTCAATATAAGGTCTTACTTCATTGAACAAATTTCAGCAAAGCCTGGGAAGTAACCAGATACACATTTTACATACACATAGAACAGATGACTAGAGGGAACTAGGAGTAAATAATACAAATTAATACAGTTTAATTAATCCACAGGAACTCAGAACATTCCCCTATGTACCCAGCTCAGTTGTAATTGATTCATCTTTTCATTTGTATAGATAGGCACTTTAAAAGTTCCAAAATAGAACAGTATTCTACTCCCCTTGCCACAGTCTTTCACTTATATGCCAAAATTTGTTAGATTATAATTTAGAAGTTGTAACACCCTCTGAAATGGGGGAATTTCACTTAAGGTCTGTCTTGGCCAACCAGTACTTCTATCATTACATTCTATATTGTTTTCAGTAAAAATACTAGCAAAATTTACCATGACAGTCCCTCATT
The DNA here is from genome assembly GCA_039877255.1 of Loriculus beryllinus. Classification (NCBI taxonomy): domain Eukaryota; kingdom Metazoa; phylum Chordata; class Aves; order Psittaciformes; family Psittacidae; genus Loriculus; species Loriculus beryllinus. Next base: position 1,885 of record JBCJKH010016501.1, read on the forward strand.
CTGATACATGCATGTTATCTATGATTTAGCTGCATATTTATGTATTACAATAATCTACAGAGAACCACCAGAGGCACTGTATGGTTCTCACCATACAGCTCCTGTCTTAAGTCTGCAGCAGCATCCAAGTGCTTCAGAATAGCTCTGAGGTCAACAAGCATTAAACTCCTTTTCAAATTTAGCTGTGAGTAACTGTACTAGGCAAAGTTAACAAATTCTATTTGATTTATCAGACAAGTAAAAGATACACCACACTCTTCTATACAATTCAACAGGTATGGAAGTTATTTCATTTTACTGCAATGTTAACTGTGCAATGCACAGGTGAGCGATTCTGCCCTGCAGTCATACAAGCTGAAATCAAGCACCCATAGGTCCATAGCAACAAGACCAGTATGGGGTACTAAAGAAAGAGGGGCTCAGCAGTTTCACTGTATGAAATAAAAGTGAGAAAAAGGATCTTCCAATATAAACCTGGTTTGTTTCTTCTGTTCCTGTTATGCAAGTGGTATGAAATTAAAGCAGCTTTTTGGCTCAGGCAAAATATGAGGAAGCTTAAACCTCAGACACACAGTACACAGATTATGGATTGTCAGCTAAAAAACTGTCAAAAATACACAGAGGAAATGGAAAACACTAACATTCTATCAACCTGTTTTCTTAGCTTGTTCTTCTAAAGATCTCTCTGCTCTGCATTTTACTTGGAGTGCTTTCATCCTTCATTCATATTTCCTTTTTCCCCATTAATGCACTGTAGCCTCATAACTTTCCTCTCAAGCTATATAAAAATCAGGGAGGAGGCCGACAACCCCCAGGACTTGATCCAAGATTTTGCCAAACAAGACAATTCTTTTCTCAGTGCAGCTTTTCATTCCTCTCTGAGTTAGTGCAGTTTAGCAAGAACTTCACACCATCGGTCTCCCCGTGGCACTGGGCAACTCGTAATTTAAGGAAGTGCTATCAGCAAAGAAAACTGGAAATAAACTATTAGATCTATTGCTTGTGAAGAGCTTCAGCCCCTCTGCTTTCATTGCAATAGTGTCAGCAATTATTACCTCTAAACATCCCTACCTCAAAAGTAGGCATAAATTAGGGAATTATTTTCACTTAGCAACACAGCTGCTGATCCAAGACTTCAGAATAATTTCCAAGTGGTTTTTGATGCCGCTCTTCCCTCTGCTACAAATTATCACTAAAGTGATCACTGAACCATCTTCCAAGAAAACATCCTTCAAGAAAGTTAAAAATGAAACTGTAGAACAAGATCTACTCAAAACTACTGGGCTGTAAAGAAACTGCAAGCTGAGAAACACTTGCTGTTTTGTTCCAGTTTCTGCTGGCCTTCCAAAGGCAGCATTCAGCCAGCACCTCCCATCAGGCAATAAACTACAGGGCTGTTTTCTCCTGTGGGCCCTCACAGCTCAAGTTGGTAGGATTTCTAGCACAATGTTTCAAAGCAAGCAGGGCTCAGCCTCCCACAGGGAACCACTCAGTAGGGTTATACTAAGGCCAAAGGAATGAGTAAGCTGCTGGCACATTACTACCATGAAAGTTCAGATTCAGCTATGGATCACCACCACTGCAGTAATGCTTCAGGGAAACACTTCAAGAGAATATTCTTATGAAACAATGGAGGAAATATGAAAGCAAGAATGTATCTTTAGGGGTGCTTGCAGATGCAATATACTGAGAAGTTACTTTTTAATCTACTTTGGGAGGACAGTCACTGAACAGCTCTGGGACTATGAGAAGTGTGGGTTGCCACAGAATTACCAGACTTTGATTGCTCTAAATAAAGAGCTACAATCAGAATCAGTCACTGACCCGAGACAAGTTAATTCAACCAACTCTCAATGCATATTACAGAGAGCGAGCCTGAAACACGCTGTGTGCTCTAACACAGCTACAGTCATTTCTAAAACGATTAAAGGAGAAGTTCCAATACCAGATCTGGAGTGGGAATAAGAATACGGGAAACAATAGCAGGAAGTGCACGTAGAAATGTCTTCACTGCCTCTACGGAGTAAGAGTGCCTGAGTCCCATGTCTCTGGTAAGAATATCTCACCTTCCACAGGTATTTTATATGCACCCACTGTGCGTGCACATAGAGACAACCACTGTTGCACCATTTGGTGAGAAGGAACCATCCAAACCCTGGTTCACCCTGCCAGCACTGTGGCTATAGATGGTTATGAACTCCAAGCACAGCCCTTCTTTTTTTTATTGTAAAATATGTATCCCAATTTCCATAAATGCCACACCATAAAGACAACCATAAAGACACCTTTTCAACTACCTTCTATTTACGCATGAACTTTAGGTACCCAAAGCCTAGAGACAGAAGGCACCAGTTTCCTCCCATGCTGCTTGGTTTGGTTTAAAAGCAGATACTTGAACAGGTTGATTCTGGGTTAAATCTGGCTTTAGATAAGCTGAAAGACCATGTCTGGGTATGTGACAGGATAGAAGAAGATTTAGCTGTTACCTGCCTGCAAAATAACCCCAACATTTAAATGACAGAGAAGCACCTGGATGAGAATAGGCGACTGTCTTGCAAGAACCCATAGGAAACAACCTGTTCGAAGCTAAGCTCACCTCTTTAAAACCCCAGAACTAACACATATACTTGCATGCTCCAGTTTACAGCTTGTAATGGTTTAAAGGATAATACTTGCTCCTTTGGCAGTCAATAATAAAATACATCAAGGACTGAGAAACTTTCAGAAAGGTTTGAAGCTAAAACTCCTGACCCAGTGGAAATGTAGGAAGTAAATGCTCACTCACTGACAACAAGAGAAGCAAGAACTCATTTAAACTATTCTGCATATCTGGATGCGATGATATATAAGGCATTCTTCTGAATGTCTTGAGAGTTTGGGGTTTTTTGGTGTGTTTTGGTTTTGGACAAATGCTGCTTGTATGCACAAGGACAGTGGACAGCATTTCCTCTGTTCCCCTGAAATGTCTTGCATTAGATTAGATCCACCACACACATGGATTTTATCCTAATGACTCACCCACCCAATTCTTTCTGATCCTATTACTGGACTTGTGTTTAAGTCACTTGCCATAGCAATGCCACAATAACTCTATTTGCTGCTTTTCAGACTGAAAATCAGAAACCAAGCCCACTTTCTGCAACAGGATGGTTAACTAAGAAGTGCTACTGTATTTTTGTCTTATGACAGCTCCATTTAAGATGAAACACTCAAATCTAGATGAGGATAGCATTGCTGTTGTTTGAGAAGGAGCACCCTGAGCCATAATAGTCCTCTTTTTGGCAAGTCACTTTTCTAAGAAAACTAGGAAAATCCACCCACTTTGCCAGAAGTTTTTATTTTGCTACTTTAGGAACTTACAGGACAAATATAATTTTGCCATTTACTGCCACACCTGGTTTTTTACCACCACTGTACAATTGTCTGCAAAAAAACCTGCTTTTGTCCTCACTTGCTCACCAAACAGAACAGGAATTTGTCCAAGCCACCATCATAACTGCGGGTTCCAGCTCAGGCATCTGCTAAGGAAACTACTTATAGGAAAATAAATGTAAAACTAAGGGACCCTCTCTTGGTCTGTAAGAGTTTGCAGCTTGGGGTCTTGAGGGTATGTGCAAAGGAAGTGGACTAGAACATGACATTTCGTCCACTAGTTTGTATCCCTCACCATTCTACTACTTCATCCAGTGAGTCAGGCTGCTCTGAACTTTGCAGTCCTTGTTACACGAGCAATTTTAAATGTAAAACACCACACAAGATGGTAAAAGAGCATGTGTATATAGGAATAGGATGGCAAATAGCAGGGAGAGATTTTTAAGAGCAAGGAGCTCTGAGAAGGGCAGGCAGTTTAAGCTCAAGCACTCCTGCTGCATTATGTTCTCACAACTGAAATTTCACAAATGCTGCGGCTTCTTGCTATGTTCTTTTTACACAACTGCATAAAATCAAATGGTTGCAAACTGAATCAGTCCCTCAACTGACCCAAAACTTGATGCAAAATACCCAATACATTCTTTTATTTCCTTTTTATTTTCATCATCTCTAGATTTTGTTTTCCTATTTTATTTCCATCAGCAGTGCTGTTACCTAATACTTGTTAAGACAGCTCTTACCAAAAATTGGCTCTTTCATTATATGATCTTATTTGCTTATGATGGCAATTTAAAACCTCTCATCCTAACAGCTGCAGCTTACATCATGTATGACCATGGCTAACATCTATTTCAGGAATACTCACAGCAGTTCAGAGACTTCACAGTGAATGTATGGCCTTTTATCATAGACTTGTTAAATGAAGCAATGCTCTTCAAGAAACAGAAAGAAAAACATGCTGTACTTAAGCCTGAGAAAAATAATGCTTTCATGCTGTGATTAATTGTTGTTTTAATACATCAATACAGACTTCATTCCTTAGGGGCCATGACATTAAAATAAGCTCTAACACAAAATGCAAGTCTAAAGGGACAAGTGTGCTTTCTCTAAACTATAGTCAAGTCTCCTTAAAATGGGGCTAATTTCATTTTTGAAGAGTCAACTTTATCCTGTAGCAGTTCACACACACTTTACTGGAATACATCGCTAGTGGTGTTTCCCACTTCTGTATTAAGCTGTTACACTCAAGTAAATAGCACTGGGACTTGGGAATCTTGCTCTACAAGACTTGTTTGCGATCATAAGGACATGCTGAACCAACCAACACTGAAATATTACATGTATCAGTGACACTGCATCCTGTCTCTCGAAAATCCTTTCAAACCCTCCAAAATCCAATTTTACAAAGCTGTCCTCAAGGACTAACTCCTAAGTTATCTTACACGTGCTTGTAACTTGACACACAATTATGTCTTCCAGAAATCTCAGTGAGGTATTTTTTTATTCCTTTTCTATTTCCTTTTCAGAAGCAAGGAATAGTTAATTTGCCATCAGCCTGACAAGGACACAATGAAACAAAAGGCATGGACCCTGTTTTTTATTAGAAAATGAAAAATTCTGAAGAACCTTAGAGAAAAATCTTACCTGAAACTGCCGTAGACTATGAGGAGAATGGAAATCAGGAAGGTAGATACTTGACTGGAATCCACAAGGGAATATGCCCTGGAATTAGGAAAAAGAAGGCATCACAAGTGTCCAATTCTCCAGTACCATTTACAATTCTTTACTATAATACAAATAGAGGATCGATGACAAATCTGTATGACAGCTCTCTTCAAGGTTCCCATATCATTTAGGAATGTAAAACCTTTTGCTTGTAAATTAACATTTTATATTCAAGACCACAGCTTGCAAAATCTGTGCAAGAACCCAAGAACAATTTAAAAGCCTTGTGATGATTTATACTGAACCCACCACGCCAGATTTTTTCTCCTCAAACAAGTTAAAATTTCTTCAATTGCAACTAAGGCAACCTGGCACATAAATGACACTAAGCTGGTTTCTGTAAGACTTCTTATGTCTTAACTGATACAGTTAAGCTGCAATGTGGCAGTCAAGGTTCACTTAGCTCACAAAAAAAAAAACCAACAAAACCAGTAAAAACCCCCAAACCTCACAACAGCCTGCAATATGCATTTTGAAACTAAACACAACTTCCCCATTACATCTTGCAGACCACTTGATACAAGATTCCCAACAGAAATTTCATCAGGAGCCTAAAAGCCAGATTTACATCAATGTTCTGATACAACATACCTATGTGTTCAAAGCACAGAAATACAAATATTAATATTTGCTGATTTTTTCCCTAATCTTGACAAATCAAACCCTACTCTGTAGCTGACACTGAAACTTCTTTTGACCCACATAGGGGAACAGAAGGCAACCTCAACAGGTCCCCATCTGACACCCTGCTGGGGAGAGTGGGGCTGATGTCCTAGAGGACAGAAAATACTGTAAGGGGGACCTTGAGGACTGGACCAATGTTGACTATGAGCTCGCAACCCAAGAGAAATGATCCCTCTGCTTGGCACTTGTGAAGCTGTATTTCAAGTGCTGCCTGCAGTTTTGGGGGGCCCAACAGAGAAAACCACTGGCACACTGGAGTAAGCCAAGCAGGAGGCCACCATGCTGGCAGGGATATGACAGACATGGAGAAGCTTTGGGGGTCACACTACAACTCCCAACAGTTCTTCCACAACTTGCACTAAAGTAAGGAAAAGGGAAGAGAATGATGCCCAACGGTAACTGCATGAGTCTTATCCTGCAAAAATGAGAACCAGGTATTTCTGAGAACCAAACAAAAAGCCTCATTTCAGCAAGACTATGGATACGGAACAAAGATAACTGAATTACATGATCGTTCCAAATTAAATATCACTAAGCAAATAAAAACTAAAGATACAAGACAGTTACAGAATCACTCATCCCACTCCCAATTCAAAAGCAATTTAGAGAAAACTACCAAACCACAAGACACACACTTTAAAATATTTTTAATACACAAACACAAATGTGAACGTTCTACTACAGAAATTCAATATTAAAGATCCCTGAAAACCAGACTGCCTCTTTTAGATGAAATTACAGAGTTGTGGAACAAGCTTTTTAAGAAATGAGAAACTACTTTGGTTAATCACATAAATAACTTCAACATAACCCCACACTGAAAGTAAAATACAGATGTCTTATTTGCTCAAGAAGTTGGCCAACACATAAAGATGATCTTAAGTTCTGGGGTTCAGTCATGTTTGACCTTTAGCTTCCAGGCTGGGGAACAGAGATCTTAAAAGCATCCATGAAGATCAATAAATTGAACTGCAAATACATGCGATATGTAACTACATCAGTGCATATAAATGCTGATTATAGACAGTACAGTTCAGAGCATATTATTTTTAGCCAATGATTACAGCTAGGCACACACCAAGATGAAGCAGCTTAAGTATGAGCATCCTAATTTTATGTCTTATTACTAGCTTCAGAGAAGCATTCCTTCCTCAAGCTTGAGCAAAAGGAATGGGAAAGTTTGTATGCTGCGTGGATTTGAGAATCAATAGTGGAATTCATCTGTTACAAGAACATTCAAGAACTCCAAATTTATAAGAAAAGCAAAATGATTAAATGGCATTTCAACTGGGATTAGACACATAGAGGGTTATGCGCTAAACTTTACTAAACGATGTTCATAAAATTCAATCTTCATAAATTGGCAAATACTTTTGAGATGAACAATGTTTTCTATATAATTTACCATTCAGCGGCAACTTTGGAAGCTATGATAATTAAAATGCCATTTCATCATAATTACTAAACATTAGTCAAAACAAGGCTCTAAATGTTAGAAAAATTCATAAGGATGATACATGGATCATGGATCAACCCTGAGCATAATCCAGTAAGTTGTCTATTAAAAACTAGGGGCCCTTTGGTACAATGTAAGAAATTAAATACATGTAAACTCATCCTAAACAATGATCTCATATACCATAACCTTACTGACAGACTGCAGTGATGATGAGGACAGCTACCTGCTGATTCTGTGCAAGGAGGAGACATGAATTAATGTACTTCCATCCTGCATAAGAACAGTGCAGTAGTGCAATTATAAACTCATCACAGACCAGTGATGAGTTTATAACCTGACCCCTCCACATAGAGATCTTATAGCAGGGCATCCTAAAACCTCAATACTGGTATCAGGAAAAATTCATATTCCCTCATACTCCAGCAAACAGGGCCAGGGAGGTATAGTCACACTTTCCTTCTTCCTGAGGCAGTTGGAAAAAGAGCAACACAAAACAGACACAGCATGACAAGTCTGAGAGTAATTGCACAGCAGGAATCAAGCAAGCAGCTCAGGCAGCTCCAGATTCCAGTCAAAGTTTCCAACACAAGTTGCCCACAAGCAAACCTCAAGAATAATTTTACAGTGCTGAAGGGAATCTCATCATAACAAACCCCTGCATCTTTTAACATTCTATAAGGTACAGCCCAAAACTTGAAAACAGAACTGCTTCCGAAAATCCTAATCACTGGAAAGTTCATTAAGAACCCTGGACCCCAAATAGACACTTTCTAATGCATTAATCTAGACTAGAGATAATAAGCAGATGACAGCATCACATGAAAGAATCGAGAAGTAAGGCTGCCTCAAAGGTTTGAATGTTATTCAAAATCCAGTGATCTGCAAATCCATTCGTATTTTTAACTGAAATTTAAATGACCTTCTACAAGTTCAACAGAGTCCATCTGCGTATAACTGGGTTCTGCATTTCAAGTATACAAGTTCACATACTCACACAGCCAAACAAGGCATCAGTGCTACGTTCTTCTCCAATGGGATCAGCCAGAACCAAACCAAAAACCTACACTAATGCCATTTTTCAGAAGCCAAAGTAGACTTTGTACAGTCACATTTAACCAGCCTTCAACTGCACAGATAAAAATGAAACCATCTTCCTTCTACAAGGTACTTGTTCAAAATTGTTTAATCTCAGAACAAGTAGAGGAAAATGTACAGAAAATACCTGTTACAAACCCATGCATTGTTACCCTCTGACTTAAAAATTGATTTTAGAAGCAATTCTCTGTACTTACTACATAACAATCCACAAAGACAAGATCGTTATTCCTCCCTCTCATTCTCAAAGTTAATGCTGGATACAGCCATGCTGTCTTGTGAAGGACAGTGCAGTTCACCTGCGTGCTACGTTACAAGAACAACTACGCACCAACCCCTTTCTATACTCTGGTATATATGCAGAACACTGCTCAAAATACAAAAGACAAGTGGTTTCCCAGGGAAATACCTTTTTAAGGATTCTTATGCTACAACACCTGAAATTCAGCATCCTTATAGGAAAGCCTGATTAAGTAACTTACTTCCAAACCAGCTATCAGACAGATTATCACTCAGTCAAGTAATAAATAACTAAAACTAATTATTAGACCCAAAGATTTTACAAAATCAAACACACTGATGGCTCACTTTCCTCTGCAAGCTCCTTTGCTCAGCCAGCTAGTGAGAGGTGACTTCCCAAATGCTTTCTCTACAACTCAAGATCTCACTCTGAACCTGCATCTTTACATGGCTGAGCTCAGTTTTAGCTAATTCTCTGCCATCAGGCATCTATTTCTGGCAGCTTCATGGGCAAGTGCTTACAACACAGAGCCCGCTAAGGCATGCCAAGACAGAGACACAGCAAGCACTGTTCTATAACATATTCTGTGTGTCAGCTCTACAGCTATACAGTGAAAGTATTGTCCAGACAACAATCCAAGCAGCGAGCTCTCCAGCCTGGCACAGACTGCTCCATGGACCTTTACCTACAGAACAATTCCAGGGATGCCCAGCCACTGTGACACACCACCACTTCCAAGCATCCCAGAGTAACCATGCAAAATACACCACACCAGTTACAGCTGCCGTTCCAAGCAGCACTCTCCCTTCTTCTGGGAAAAAAAATGAATAACCTCTGTATTCCCAAGGGAACAGAGACCTGCTTCATTCCCAGCTAGAGAAGATGGTACCCAGCTAATAAAAGTTGCAACGACAGTAACAGTATCACATTAGAGACACTTGCACATTGGTTTTTCTCTGTATCAGTAGCTGCAGGTCAAGCTCTCTCTTCCCCAGTTACCACAGGTCCAAAGTCACCTGTCTTTGGGAACATTCACCCTACAGAGTCTCTGCCATCTGCCTGCTTAGAAATTTCTTGTAAAATCCTCTTTTAGTCCTACTGTTTTCCTATTATGTACTTACTTTTTAATTTCTTTGCTTCCATTATTCCCTTTGCTCTTCCATTGACGAAGCAATGGTTTTCATATGTCAGCTCTTCCACACCACCAAGAGAAAAGCGGTTTCTTGCCAAGAGTCTCAGCAGACCTTCCAAGCCAGCAGCAGCAGAATTCCCTTAGGCAAAGCACAGTATTTCTTTTTGCCCCCCACATTAGGCATCTCGCTTTGTTCAAGGAAGACCCAGAGAAAGACAGAACAAGGAACCAAACTTGTCTCCTGATGACAGTGCAGCGTGTTATCCTCTACATAACCTACTTGTCATGGGCCAGTTTGAAATGACCACAACCCAACGCTGCCATTACAAAAGCAACTTCTCTCCTTTTGCCAGTCACCATTTCCCTTTCTTCATCCATGCTAGCACAACCGTTTGCAAAACCACATGGAAAACTACATCAGGGGACCTGTCCCCTTGAATAATCATGAAGAATGAATGGGAAGGTTTCTCAAGTGATTCATATTCCTGACACGTCTTGTTTTGGGATATAAAATCAAAGAAGGAAGGCTTTTCAATGATGGCACTGGTTTAAGTATGCCAAAACTATCGCCTAAGACACCAGGGAAGTTTTACGTGACTGAAATTACACATATACTTCTTTCTGCTTGCACAACATGCCTACCAAATGTTTGATCAAAGAAATCCAGCCCCTCAATATGTCAGTAGCGAATCTTACTCCCCTGACTTCCAGATACAAGAGATACCATTGTGAGGATTCTGCCAGAGGGGAATGAGGAGCTCGTAAACTGAAGTTTCTATAGCAGTGCACACTAAGGGCCTTGGACACAAATCATTCTCATACAAAAGCTGTTAGAACAGCAGCAAGAAAAACTTTCCCTGCGTTTATCATATATATATGAGAATACAAACAACAGAGCAACAAATCACATCAACTAGTTAGTGCAGTAGATGAACTCCAAAGTTCACATGAAGAGAGATCACCTTTCATCACGTATTTTTCTTTACCAGTGATCATAACATCCAAGTGCTTTCAAAATTGAGGCAAATAAAACTATACAAGGAAGTATCTAGATAGGCTCCAGTAAGGATTGGATTAAAATGGAAGAGCTTTTACTTTACCTAACAGGACCAAACCTACAGCTTGCAGACATCTATCACAGCAATTCCCACTGACAGGAATGTAAAGAGATCATTTAATTCACTGAGTTATAATTTGATCTTACTTTGGGGAAAGACAATCAATCAGTCATGACAGATGTTTACCTCATCTGTTGATTAAAACACCCAGTGGTGAAATTAGTGAAAGACTAATTCATTAACTATTAATTGGTGAAAGACTTTTCTTGACATCTACTGTAAGCCTCTGACTGCAGTTTTAGCCCATGTTTTCTCTCACACAAAAAGTCCTTCAAAACTCATGAGGAGCTTCTCATACCAGACACAACTGGGGTAAACTGGATCCCTATGTGAATTCACTTGCATGTTTCAATTCTGGAAGATGACACAGCTTGAGAAGTGCCCACACAACACTTCAAATACTCTTCAGCCCACATTAAAAGCCAGGACTATTTATTCAATCTATATGGTAATCTTTACCTCCACTTCAAATATCCTTTATATTATCGAGTGCCCACTGCCTCCTCACAAGGTAGGTAACAATAATTCATGGTCACCAAAACATGTACCCCACTTTCTCAATTTCTATTCTCTTCAGAAGAAAACTCCTCATAGGTAGGTACCAGCATTGGAAGGGTGACAGTGAAGCATCTCCTTCTTTGCCCTATTACTCATCACCCACTTTCACAATTTGCTGAATGCACACATTCAGTGTTAGGGTCCCACCTCAGCAAACAGTCAATTCTTTCAATGGGAAATGGAAAACAAACCACAACAAAACCCAACCAAAACCCAACAATCAGCTTCTGCTGGAAACCTGGTCTTACATGTCAGCACCAAGGCTGGTGAAAGTTCCCACCTGCTCCAAGGGTTTCGTGTGTGTCAGAAGCTATTTAGTGTGTTTATTACTTCAGTGATTGCTACAGCAATAGAAAAACAGAAAGTCAAGAAATACTAGTTGGTAAATTCAAGGCAAGATGAAGAATGTTTTGCAACTCAATTCCCCTGCCCCACCCTTGGCTTTTGGAGCTATCAACTGTAGACAGAAATGAGTATATTCACTTTCACTATGCTGCAGTGACCTTACACATCTCTTCTCTTTTGACCACGAAGAGTATGCCACTCGTGAGGGAAATATTTTCTCTGAATCTACTTGTCTCTTATATTTTCCAAATATTCTATTAACTATTTTATTCCTTAAAAGAAGTGGAAAGAGGTGTTAGAGAATAAAATCAGGATAATTTATTGCTAAGAGTAATTATATTGTGGTGCTACAGTGCAAGGCATGTGTGAGTGATCACTGCAGCATAATTTATTAAGATGAGCAAATCAAACTCAAGGACTCCAGAGCATGGCCCTAGGGCACACAGAAGAAAAGCACCACCATGTACACAAAGATCAGTTACAGCTAATTGCACAGATACTCATTTTGGTGGGGAGGCAGCCTCACTCTGTAGGTAAAACCAATACTGCTTTTGTCCTTTACTGGATTCCAGGTCAAGGGTATAACTAAAAAACCTCTTTCAACTGCCTTACATGTGCAAGATATATACATATTTAAGAGCCTCCATTAGGCTTGCTGCCAAACCAACGTTAACCTGAGTGTAACAGTTAAAGGTATCATTTTAAGCCTGAAGTCATAGTACCCACAGCTGTAAACATATCTCAACACTATTCCATTCTTCAGCGTGATTCATAGGAAAAACAAGCAAATTGCCATGGTTTCACTTACCTTAAAGGAACAGCTTGTTTTCTAAAGTAAGTTTACAACTTCATCTCAATTGTCACATGCAGATAAGGTCTGCTTAGTCTAAATAATCTACTCAAACACAGAGCATATCAGAGAAAAACCCCCAACCTGAAGTAAGTCTAAAGTGGAAAAACCAAAGCAAACCAAATCAGAGTAATTTGAGATGTCCCACTAAACCCAGATTTTCCTATGTAGATGTGGTTAGGGCTCAGACAGGCATTTCAAAGTTGTAACCAGAGGCTAATTCTGATAAACAGACAGAGGTCTCGGAACACTTCCACACTGTTAGAGATTCTAGGTATTTCCACACATCCAAATTAAAACCCCCAATTCCCTCTTACACCATTTCCAGAAGGCTGCTTTCCTAAAACTTTCCCCCCAGACCCAAATTCTAAGCTCCCAATCCAATTGCTAAGAGGAAACACTCCTCTGAGCTCAGTTTGGGATGAAACTGAAGTGTACGTCCAGCTAGGCATCAGGACATACAATCTTGCAAAACACACCCCCACTATATTTTCTGTTAAAAACATTATCTGAGCTACTCTTTTGGTTCACTCAACTGTTTGCCAACAGAACAAAGAATTACATGTTTCACACTGCTTAAGAATTACAGTAACTGGAAGCTTTCCAGATTTCACATTCAGCTTGGAGCACTCACTTCCTCTCAGGAACAGGAGCACAAACTTCCAGCCCCTGCCTGGAAGTATAAGAATACCTTACTTGCCCAAAGGAGCACTGTTTCCCACCAATACAGTGCACATCCCTGCACCCCAAAAGCATTCTCAGGTCCTGAGCTCCCCACCACTCTGGCAGAATGGAACTACACTAAACAGGAGACTTGGGAGCAAAATTTGCAATCAGTGGTTAATGGAGAAAAATTACATCTTCAAGTAAGTTGTAGTGGACACGCATATCTGAGTAATAAGTAGGCAGAACCAAAATAAATACCCAAAAATATAATGAATGTCTTTGACATTGCTGCAACAAAAAATCCCGGCCTTTTTATTTCACACTATGCATCTGTAAACTGAATGAGAGTCTGGATCTTCACCTCTAACCTAGACACGCAAATAAATTTACTTTTATGAGGTTCAGTGGTTTATTGAGGAGGTTTATTGGTCGACTTGGGGTTTACTGTTCCAAAGCAAACAAACCAAACAAGACCTGGGAACCTCCTCTTCTTTCTTTCTTAGAGAAGGAAGAAGATGTCATGAAAAGCAGGGCATGCTTTTACTGCCAAACCTATGCCACCAGCAGCCAAGGAATCCTCTCCAGAAGCAGGTTTTGAAACTGGACCACAAGTATCTATGACTGCAAACGTTTTGAGAAGATGTGAACCAAACATCCTCACGATGATGTCTGCGATAATGGAGCCCCATAGAATAAAAGTTAGCAGGTATCATTCCAGTGCACTAAACTGAACAAGAACCTATGGAAAAACATTTGATATCAAAACAGAGTTAGTAGTGAACGCTTTACGCAATTCTGTATTTTGAGTCATGTTTATTTTACTTGAGCTGTTGCAGATCAGCTAACTTGTTCCAGAACGCTGGCATCCTACTCCAGACCAGCCCCAGCAAACTGCTGAGCCAACGCACAGCCCTGGTTTTAACACACTTATAACTTTTACCCCTTCTTGAGAACTAAATCTAAAGGAATTCAGCTTCAAATACAATTTGCCAGTGTTGGTTTGCAAAATGAAAAGTCTGAGGCAAGAGAGACCAACAGGCCAGCCCTACACTGGAAATTTTAGCCACCTTATGTTATCCCACCTCTGACTTCAGTGGCATTAATAGAACTCTGCCAATAAAGCCTCCTTTTTCAAACAATTAGCTTGGGTTTTGCTAGTAAAACTTACTTTATTCATAGGCAGGAAGAGAAGAAAGAAGTGGGAAAATTACCCCAGCAAAGCAGCACACTGCCCTGGCAAATTACCATCTTTGTGCAGCGAGTTTTCATTCAGGCCAGCAGTTGCACAATTGCTAGCTGTGACACAGAGACAAAAGGAGTCAACATGTGGCCAGGGACAAGGTGGGACTAAAACCCTTTCAGAAGCAGCTTACAGTTAGATCTGATTAAGCACACTGTAATACACACACCTGTAATCCAAGCTTCACTGGAGCTTATGTAAATGAAACAAAACTAACCTTGCTGTTTCCTTCTAACTAACCATCTGTGCAGAAGTTAGCAGTGGTTTAATGTAGTTTTCAAAACAGACCACAGGTACCATGGTTGCTACCATCTACGATAACATTTCATGACATTTTGTGCTACTTCAGCCTTCCAGATTTGTTTTCATTAGTAAACTATGGTTGTAGCGTGCAGTAGTATCCTTGAAAACTCTAATCAAGTTATCTGTCCCCATAAGCCCTTCAAGCACCTGAGCACTTTAATAAACCCCAGCTCTCCAGATACCTTTGCCACAGCACAGCATCTTGAGGCCCTGGCCGTCCATTAATGAGACTGCCAAGTAAACCCCATCATCATTAACACATAAGGGTATTCAGTGAGGTACAAGAAGTAGCCATAAAGGGTCAAGCTATAGTACATTAAAAAACATGTTTCATGGGAATGAGAAAAAGAATTAACTCACTTGCTGAAGTAAAGCAACTGTCTGTGTTTTTCTTCATAGTTATCAATTCACAGAAGACTTCAGTGTACTGCAAAGGATAGGTTCAAGTTTTGCTGTTGTCCCATATAAATTACCGAACAAAAATGCGAGTATAATGCTTTTGTGGTAGAATTAAACCAGCAACTATCAGAACAAGACGCAAATACATAAATATGTAAGTAGACATAAACATATGTATGAGGCATCTGACAAAGCAAGAAAGTTGCAGTTCAGCTGCAAGAACAAACTGATCACAGGAAGACTTTCCTCATCTGGAAAACTGTTTCCACCTTCCACAAATAATCAGAGGAAGGATTGGAGGGAAGGAGCAGAGAGGAGGTCAAATAAAGATCTGCTGCACACAAGCATTTCTCACCAGAGCCACAAGCATATTTCTTTATGGAAATTTTCAGATTCCAACGGAGCAGTGAACTCTGCAGAGGTCAGCTCAATAATGAGCCTACCTCAAAGCTTTGCTGAAACAGCTCTTCCAGCTAAACTACCACTTTCTACTGTATCAATTTTCCAAAAATAGCCCTTTTTACATTCAAAAAAAAGGCAAATCAAGGGTGTAGCTGCTGTAATTTCAGCCTGCAGAGTACCTCTGTGCAAACTGTCTGCAGCTTTATGCTACTCAGCCTCATCATGACCCAAACAACATTATACTTTCAGGAAGAACAGTTTGGAACTATCAATGGTTATTCCTGGCACAGGGAAGTTTTCTGCAATTTTGGCAGCTAAGACCTTTTTGGGTCATAAAGGTATCAACTGATCTCTCAGACATACATGCAACCCCGAGTTCTCAATTGCTTGACAGCACAGTTCTGCTTTAGACATAAGACCGCTTAGTGCAGGTTTCATTTTATGACACTCTAGTTACAGGAAGAAGATAAAAATGTTATCAAAGTCTTCACCTTCAGCTCCCATCTGTTTTGATCTCTGGAGGCCTTTTTCTACATAACAGAAAAGCTCATTAACAATAACTGTAATCACCTAAACCACACGGATGCTCCCTACTTCCAGCTCACAATAAATTACATTTACTGCTTGAAGAACAAGTACAGGTCTCTTCTGCACAAGATTACCCTGTTCAATAACAAAGCCCTGTCCAAGCTCTATAGGAGATATCTACAACCTAACCATTACCCTGCCAACCACAGTATGATCAGAACACACTCTGTGTGGGCTCAGCATGAGCATTTTGCTCCTACAGGAGCAGGAAGACCTGTTCTGAGCAGGGTTAGACGGGGCTGCAATGAAAATGGTGACAAACAATTCATATTGTGACTCAACACTGCTATACAGCTACTACAAGTTATTAATTTCAGTCAACAGCATCTCAGAGGACCTTAAGACACAACTAAGAGCTGTCCAAGCTGATAAAACATGTGAGGCTTCATAATCTGGGATTAAATATTTGTTCCAATTCTCACTGCTGCTCCATCTGGACCCTGAAGACAGCAGTGAGCAAATATCTCCTTTCTTTTTCACAATTAAGAGAGTCAATACCTACTTTGCAAGCCCCTGACAAACAATTAATGTACCAATTCTGACAATAGTATGTCCTACGTCTTACATACACACACACAATTGTTTTGACTCAAACAAAACAAACCTCAGACCCAGCCATCTCTCCCACATATCCCCAGAGCACCAAAACAAGGTCATAAAATTAGTCATACTGGACTAACCTTATTCTTGACTACTGCAGAACTGTGATCCTCAAGCTTTAAGTTTTTCTAGATTTAGAGAAGTGGGGGATAGTAAGAGCAGTTCTACACTCAAGCTTCTTAGGTCTGTAGTAAACTGAGAGGCTCCACGACAGCATCAGATTACTTTGGTAAACACACACAACAAAAGCCAAACACCTAAGCTGAATCAATCTGCTCTCCAAACATAGTTGAATCAAGCAGAAAGATCACTGTTATTCCTGATAATACAAGAAAAAAGTGCTAGGGGGAAAAATGGGTTTCAAGTGGGTCAAAGAACCACAAACAGTTGAACCCAGAAAAATTAAGGGATGTTTAATTTTTCCATTGAAGCTGAAACACTGGAAGCTAACACCCTTTCTACACCCCTTCTATTCTCCAATGTAAGTGAAAAACAAGGAGTTTAAAACATTAAAAACCAAACAAACCCTACATGTAGTTAGAATGAAAAGCCTGAAGTAAAATGTCACACTAGGTTTTCTGTATTATTGTAATGAAAACATTTGATGGTTCCAGTGCTTGGTTTGTAGAGGAATAATGCACTACTGTTCACACAACCAGGAGTGCAATTCTAAAATAACCAAACAGTAACAGATTTTGCTTTCTGAAGAGCAAAAAACAGGAAAAAAAAAAAAACCACCAACCCACCAACATCACTAGGTTCTACATCACCAGTATGTCAAACAGCAGCTTTTTACTCTTGAATGGATCCCACCTAGAGAGAACGCTGAAAGCCGTATTTGAACACACAGCTCCCATGATCAGCTCAATTACAACTGAGGCAGTGGAGGAGGGAAATTAAGCTTAAGCCAGGGATTTTGCTCCTGTTTTGATGCAAGTCACTGACTCTCTATTAACTTCAGTTACAATTTCACACCCATGAGCACAGGACACTCTCTGCAAAGTCTCTTAATCAAAGGGAAAGAATGGCTATTTTATTTAGAAAGAAACCAACAGTGAATCAGAGAGCTGCGTGTATCTATTACAGGGAGAAAATTTGAGTATAAAGCACCAAAATAATACACTACAAAAGAAATACAATCAAAGCAGCATGTTTCCAAGGTATCTGCGCCAAAGGCTTGGTGACTCAGGCTAGCATGAATCTAAGAAGAAAAACTTCAGCTTAAATTGTAGTATGGCACTAAATGCATATCAACAGACCCTAATGCAATTAACATTTCAGAATACATATGATTTACTACCAAAGTCAATTAAAATCAATACTAATACTAGTATTTTGCATAGACACATTCTTCCAGAGGTGTTCTCTCCTGTTCATTTCTTTTTCATCCTATTTTCTAAGAGCATTCAATAAATACAGCACAGGAAGGAGAGATGATTATTAAGGGGAAGGCAGGTACTGGTATTTAAATGTGAATTTAGCTTTAGTGTAAGCAAAATTATTCAGCCTGTCACTGGAATAAGTGCCGAAAAGAGTTTCCAAGATGACTAGGAGAGATAGGAGAAGGTAAAGGGAGAGGTCGGCACCCATGCAAAAGGGAACATCAAATGGGGGAACTATGAGATTAAAACAACCAAAAATCGTGTTACTAGCAAAAGGGGAATTCATAACGCCAAACAGTAAACTGATACAGTTGAACAATTTCCACACAACCCCCTCCAAATCCAAGTTCGTTTTCAGATCAGCACCTCCATAGCCAAAGAACACTAGTAACAACACAAGAGATGGCACTTCTTCCACCTTCATGTATTGTGCTTTTAGAGGTGGGGAAACCAAAACCCAACAACACAAAAACAAAACAAATGGACCTGTTCCAAATGTATGCTTTTTCCAGTCCTGAGAAACAAGAAAAAGGAGGAGAACATGTCCTACTGCTCTTTTGTACTCACTCATTCTAAACAGTAGAGGTTTAATGAAATGATAATGTTCAGACAGATTATTACTCACCTCATATGCTGAGCGTCTGAGCCTTGCTACGCTTATTGACAGGAAACTTTCATAAGAGCAGCAGTAAAGTCTTTAGTACTGCAGCACGTAAACCTTTTGGACAAATTGAAGTTTATGAGGCTTCATGTATGGGACCAAGTGAAATTTCTATTTGACCAGCATCAGATGACATCCACTTGAAATTTCACTTAATTTCATCACATTTATTATATATTTATTACATGTATTCTATAAATAGATATAATATAGATATAAAATTAGAAATAATGTAGATATTTATTATATGAAACCATAACTGGTTTTATCAGAGAGCTACTACCATTTCATTATGTATTATTCTTCTTCTACAAACACAGAATGGAAATATACATACCAAATCCTATGTCAGTCAACATTGTGTGTCTAAGGTCTGCAAGCCCAGGGGTAACTAGGTTAAAAGGAAACCAAAACAACTATTTTTACTGAACAAAAAGTTCGCCTTTTGAGTAGCAAACTTACACATAAAGGCATCAAGTTCACATCTGAGGAAACTAAATTCTCTCCTATTCACAGGGAGTCCATTACTTGCAGTGGTCATCCTAAAGATGTAACTGACACTCATAGCAAAAAGACCCAAGATGACAACTTCCTGTTCACATCTCCCTCTTAGTGTAATATCCATCTTATTCCATTAATTCAAGCTGTGCTTATTTAATGAGTGGTGTATGCTAGACAAACTGGAACACATCAGAGCAGTGAGCCACTTCTAAAACCATGGGTTTACTTAGACATAAATTACATACTTAGTTACAGCAGAGCCAGATTAAATCTTCAACACCAACTCTAACCCAGACAGAAGTCGAATCCAGCACAACCAAGAGCAGCCACATCAGATTTTTCAGGTGTCACTAAAAATCACGACAATTCCAACCACATGGATAGAAAGGAAAACATCTAACAAGTCAGATTAACTTCTGATTTTCCCATCTTTAACAGAATTGCTTTGAAATATGTAAAAGTGACACTTTTGTGTGAATCCTGAAGCCCACTGAAACAACAGTCTCTAATTTTTACATGAATCTAAAATAATTTCCCTAAGGATCAGCAAATTAATAGCTTGATAATTATAGGAAAAACAGAGAACTGCTGGGCTTGACAGGGACGTCCATGTACCAGCAGCAGGCTCAGAATGACTTAATATATTCCTGGCATCTAGGAGCTACTATAAAACAAACACTATGTGGTTTTGAAGACATGCTGCCTCTGCTATAGTAGAGGATTCAGCTTTCCAAGAAATTTTACATGCTGGAACCTAAGTGCTGATCCTTCAGCATTTATATTCATTCACATTTTCATGCAATATACACAGTAAATAACAAAATACAGATTACCAGTGAGTGACCAGACTGAAGCATTTCAACCAAATGAAATAGTCTTTTCAACTCAGCAACAGTTTCATGCTATCACAATGTATACCATCAAAACCAAACAGTGTTTGTGGAGAGAAGCAACCCCTTATTAGACTAATATACAACTAGTATACAAGCTAATATACAACTGGAGAGACATAACTGGCTGGAGGCCAGTGACGAGTGGTGTCCCTCAGGGATCGGTGTTGGCACCGGTCTTGTTCAACGTCTTTGTCGCTGCCATGGACAGTGGGATTGAGTGCACCCTCAGCAAGTTTGTGATGACACCAAGCTGTGTGGTTGGG
>JBCJKH010016502.1:0-33691 GCA_039877255.1 Loriculus beryllinus
GGGGCAGCCACAGCTTCTCTGGGCACCCTGTGCCAGCGCCTCAGCATCCTCACAGGGAAGAGCTTCTGCCTAAGAGCCAGACTGAGTCTCAGTCTACCTGCCGTCTGCAGCTCTTCCTCCCGACGCGATGACTTTACACCTCACAGAAAACAAGCCCAAGCACCCCGTGAGCATTCAGCACTGTGACTCAGTCAAGCCTTTCCGGCAGGGCTGGGGCCGCCGTTTCCCTCCTCCTGGCACGGGGGGAACCAGCACGGAGCGGACGCGCTGCCGGAGGGTGGCCAGCACCGGGGAGACCGCACAGGGCCCGCCGCCGCCGCCGTCAGCACCACGGACAGCGTCAGCCCCCGCGCGGGAGCACGCGCAGCGCAGCACCGCGCGGCCGGGAGCCGGGCCCCCCCCCTATGGGAGCTGCAGCCCCAGGCGGGGCCCAGCACAGCCCCAGCCAGACCCCATTGTGTTCTTCCGTGGCATCCGCTGTGGGAAGAGCCTCCAGGACACAAGCACGAATCCATGCCCGGGAAAGCTGTGAGCAGCCAAACACCTTCATGCGTGGGGAGAACGCACTCATCATCCAACACTTCCATCTACTTGAGACAAACATCCTCCCTTTATGGCTTTCTCAAGCTCCCGACGTTCCTTATCCTGTTCTCTAAGAGGTGCTGAGGGCTGCTCATCCTGCTGCCTGCAGTGGGAAGCATCTCCCAGTACCCCCATCTCACAGAGAACCCCTGTTTTCCCCCTGGGACCAGCCATTTGGGTGCTGCAGGAGATTTCATTCCAAGCAGTTGGTCCAGCATCCTAACTGGGAGCAGACCGAGAGCATTCAGTCCTGCACTCCCTCTGCTAAGCTTCCCACGCCCCTTCCAAAAAGAACATTTCTTTACTAATATTAATACTCTGCATCATGTCAGATCTCACATATTTATGCTCCCCCTCTAAGCTTCTTCCCTATCTGTCCCTCTTCCAGTGGGAACTGATCCTGCAGGCCAAGCCAGTGCTGCTGGGTGTTCCCAAACCCTGGTTCTGGTGGGGCTGTAATGGACTGGTGACACCACGATATTTATGGGTATTTCAAGAGAAAGCAAAAGGCTACTGGGTGTTCATATGTTCTTGTTTTATTATTTAAGAGAAACCATTTGAGAGCACAGGAGCAGCAGTGTCTGCTCCCAAAAGGAGGAAAAATAATGGAGGGGAGTATTTGCAAAAAGCTCAGTTAAGTAAATATTTTATGCCCAATAATGTTATGGCTTTTGAATGATGCATGCAAGGGAGTTGAAAGGAGGTGAGGCACAGAGTGAGGCAACACAGCATGTGTGGTGTGAGGTGAGTATGGAGGTGTTTGAGGGAAGGCAAAGGAGAACACAGTGCCCTGCCAGTGCCTCTCACCAGGGCTGGGTGAGCAGCAGTGAGGGAGGCACCACCAGGATGGAAAGGAGTTTAGTGTAAAGTCCCTGGCAGCTCAGTGAGAGGAAGGATTTGCTGTGCAGAGGCAGGGTACAGCACAGGGTGTCCAGGAGGCCCACAGCCCTCCTGAAGCATTGAGAACAGTGGATGCCTCTTTGCTTGAGAGAGAAGCAGACCTGAGAGGGGGCATGGGAGCAGGGACCAAGGGGCAAAGAACTGGAAAGCAGAAGGATTGCCCTAGCCAGGAGGGTGGAGCAGGCAGGGAAAGTAGAAGGGAGGGCAGGCAAGGCTGGTGACAGAGGAGGCAAGCAGAGCCAGCATGGAGGAGGCTGTCACCAGTCCCTCTGACCAGAGGAATTCCCCTCCAGGCAGGCAGCAGCACAGGGTGAGCATCTGGCACAAGGCAAGCACAGAAAGGAGTAAAATACCATTAAGCATAATAAGAAATGTACTTAATCAATGAGCTCTGCAGCTGAGATCAATGGGAGGCAGACACAGCCATTAGCTAAGAAAGCTGAGAAAGAGCCCCAGGCTCTGATGGAGCAGTCAGTGCCGGGTTTAATCAAGCAGCAGCGGAAAGGTTCCAAGTGGGGAGCAGAGCCTGGCCCCACACTGCTCCTCTGGGCTCAAATCCCCAACAGGGATCAGGAAGAGAATCCCAGGTCAAGGCCTGGTGCCGCGACTCTAGACCAGGTATGCATCATGCTGATGAGGACAAGAGAGGGAATGGGACTGCTGCTGGCAAGAAAGAGGGACTAGAGTCCCTCATCATCCAGGGACATCACTTGGACACGGAGAGCAAGAGCCAGGGGCTTTCTCCAGTGAACTTCAGGCACTGGCTATTGCTGAGGGAACCAGCCCCAGAAGGGGACATGGGAGTTCTGTGAGCAAAGCCTCACTCACCCCACTCTTTCCTCTCTGCTCTTGTCCCTCTCCTCACCTCAAGCTCTGTGCTGGATTGCTCCCCAAGGACCACCTCACAGAAGAGCTTCAAATTAGATGGTGAAGAGGTCACCCTCCCAAGAAAGTCTGGCACCAGCCCATATAAACAGAGGTGCTGCTGACCCTGTAGCTGTGCTTTAGGTAGAGTTTCTGTATTCACCCATGAAGAAGAGCAAAGCAGCAACTCAATGGCAGGCTCCTTTCTCCCCTGGGTTGAACTCAGAGCCCTGATCCCAGGAAGCTGCTCCTGGCCCTCCCAGAGCACAGGATACGTGTTTCATCCACATGTATCACCGGACCCTACAACTGCCACTGCAGACTCTGCACCACCCCGCTTCTCAGAGCCCACAGCCCCATGGTGGACCCAACTGGGAGTGACCCAGGCATGGGATGGGTGGGTCACGGTGCTGCATCACCAGCCTCAAGCACTGACCATGTGTCCGTCAGACCAAACCCAGCTCCCCCCTCACATGCCCTCCCCTCCCGACCCAACAAGCAACGCTCGGGGGTTGGGGGGAATTACCAGGGGTTAAGGCACTGCGGAAGAGAAGAGACATTACCGAGGGGATAGGGCATTACCAAGGGGATAGGGCATTACCGAGGGGATAGGGCATTACCGAGGGGGCGATGGGGCAGCACCGGGACCCCCCGCCCGCTACCGCAGGACCCGCCGCTCTCTTCGGGACGCCCCCAAGACCCCGCCGGCAGCTTAATGGCGCCACCTGGCGGCCGGGTGCGGCGCACGCCCGAGCAGCCGCGGATGGAGGGGGCAGTCGGAGGGAGCAGGTTCATGGGGATAAGACCCGAACTCCGGTACCGGCACCCAGGCCCTGCTCGAGAGCTCCCGGCAGCAGCCAATGCCTCTTTCCCAACCTCCTTCCGCCTTTTCCAGCCTTCCCGAGCTGCCCGGCGGGAACACCCTTCTCAGGGCTCCAGCCAAGCCTGGGGCTGCTCCTGGCTGTTGGTTACAAACAGCAACACTGTCCCTACTGCTCTGCTCCAGGCTTTGAGGTCATTACCGGTTCTTTTGCCAGCTGCTGATGCTCCATACCCATCAGCTCTACCCAGCCACCCGAGCTGCATCCCAGTCCCAGCAGCTCCCACAGCTCCACCACACACCCAGTAGGCTCACACACCCCCCTCACAATCACTCAGACCCAGCTGCAGAGCTCCTCCCGGCTCTGCTCACCTGGGCACCAGTAGGACTTCAACCACGAGGTCCCAGCTCCAGGTGTCCCAGTGATGCTCACAAGCTCACACAGGCCCCAGTTCTGGGGCAGTCACATGCTGAGGGCCAAGAGAAGCACTGCAGACATGCAGCCCTTGTCTGAGCTATACCACACTGCAAAGAGCAACCCAGGGCACCTTCAGCTGCTTTATTCAACTCTCTCCTCACCCTCCTGGACATCTTTCCCATTCTTTCACCCTCTTTCCAACAAGTTCCATATGCAGCACCTCAACAACCGGAACCATGCAACCAATCTGCAGAGCAGAGCTGGTCCAAGCAGGACAGTAAGGCAAGGAAAACAAAAACTCAACTTGCTTTTCATCAACACATCCTCTGTACCCAAGTGCACGACTTCCCACTGCCTGGGAGAGGGCTGCAGCTCAGCCCCTCCCCAGGGACAGCAGCCACCCACCCTCCCAAAGACCCCACAAATGTCCATCCTACCTTTTCTGAAGCAGCTCGGATCCAGGGCTCTGCCATCCTTCCTGTTCCCAGTGCTTCCTCCATCTGCACTCAGGCACAGCAACACCAAAAGTGCTCTGGAGGGTGTGCAGGGCTTTTATAGCAGCCCCAGCCCCTCCCTGCAGCCAGGCTCAGCTGTGAGGCCCCGGCATCATCAGTCCCATCACTGGGAGCAGCTGTGGCCACAGCTGAGAATGCTGCAGGTTGATTTTCCCTTTGAAAGTAAAAAATAAAGAAGGAAAATGGCCTGGTCCTGCCTGACCGAGCTGCTCCCCCTGCACAGACCCCACCAGCTGCAGGGAAGCTGCGGCTTTACCCATGGGGTGCTGGGCACATCACTTTTTCCAAAGGCTGGAAATGGGCTGAGCCCCTGATCCCAGCCAAACAGGGCAGCTCCAGTGGCAGAAGACTTCTCTGAGCTCCTGATTTCTATTTCCCAGCCTCTTCATCTGTCTTCTCTGAGTTATTTGGTACCCAAGCATGGGGGGGCGACAGTCTCAGTCCCAACACACCTGTGCGGGGACCACCTTCCCCAGTCAGTGCAGATGTGACCTGGAGAGGCCACAGCCCTTTGGGCACATCTGCCTATGGGATGAGCACCTTAGTGCAAGATAAACTGCATCAGCCGTTTTAACTGGAGATTGACAGCGTTCCCAGGCAGGGTGGCCAAAGGTGATGTTCTTTATCTGTGCCTATTGCTCCTCAGATACTAAATATCAAAAGGGGCCTTGAGACACTCCTGTTACTGAATATTCCTCTGAGATTAGAGCAGTGCTGCCTCCTCTCTAGCCTCTTCTCTCCCAGCCGAACTGATGGACATGATAACTTATCAGGACCTTCCCCTGTGCTGTTAGCAATGGCACGGGCACTTATTGACTCACCTCAGAACAACACACTGAAAATTTAGGACTTTCCCTGTGCTTGGTACATGATAACATCTTTATCATACGAGCCCTTTAAACCCTCAGTGCCTGCCAGGCCCTTCTGTCCTCACTGAAAGGACAATATTGGACCAAGGGCAGCAAATGTTGATAACAAAACAGCTCCTTGAGCGAACTGCAGCACCGGGGCTGGCAGAGGAGGTTGCTCGGCTTCTGTGAACTCAAACCTCTCACAGTGTCCTTGCACGACCCTGGGAAACACAAGCACAGGGGAAGAGGCAACTGAGATGTTGATGCACCCTGAGGAACTGGTCCAGATGGGAATACTCAGGGATGCTGGTGTCTACAAAGAAGCAGGAAGGATGAATGATGGCGTGTGTGTGAGACTCATCTGCCCAGCTCACCCCTGGGGGAGAAATGCCAAGGAGTGACCCCAGACAATGCCAGGGAAACCACGGCTCTGCATGGAGAGGGAGGGAATGGTTGGGCAATTGGGAAGCAAAGCACCAAGGAATAAATCTGGAACCTGAGCAGAGGGAGATCAGCAAAGACACAAAGGCTGTGAGCTCAAACCCTGAGGAACCAGGGCAACCTCTGATGCATACGTACACAAAAGCCTTTAACTCAGCTGAGAAATGGGTTGTCAGCAACAATTAAACCCCAGAGAAGTCATAAAGCAGCAGCTATTGATAAAATGGGATGCTGATAATGCAAAGCTCATCAGTGAATAAGCAGGTAAGGGTCACCCATGAGGAGCAGCAGAGCCAGGACAGCAGGAGCTGGGTGGTGGCACACAGAGGCTCCTGAGCTGGGCTCACCCTCTGGAGCATCACTGGGGGCTGATGGTGTGGCCAGGATCAGGAGAGCCTCTTTCTGCAGTGTGTAGCTCCACAAAACCACACTGAGAACCTCCAGTAAATCCAAGCTCCTTTTGGAACCTCTGAGCACCCCTCTGGAGGTGGAGGAGAGGCCTGGGAAGGGCTGAGTTGCCTTTTGAAGCTGATCCAAGAGCAGGGAACCAGAACCTGAGAGTGTGGCTGCAAGGAGCCAGCTCAGGGTGAAGGAGGTGGCAGGGGCTGGTGGGGAGGCAAGTTTCACACAGGCAGCCTCCTGCCACAGGAGCAGCTCTTCCCATTAGCACTGGAAGAGCACCCAATGCCATTGATGGAGGAGGCAGATTCAGTGTCTGACCCAGAAGGAGATGGAAGTCAATGCACTTGAGTTAGATGAAATCTAGAGAGGCTCGTTCCAATGTGAAGTGCTGACCGAAGCCATGCACCTGATCAGCAACTGCAAGATTAGATAAGAACTGAACTTGGTCCCACCCCGCATGTATTAATGGGAGCTCTCTGGATGTCTGGGCTGTTCGAGCTCAAGGGCATGAAGATGTTCCTTTCACTGCAGCTCCTATTTGCTGCTCTCTCTGTGGCACGATGCATCCCTGTGCAGCAGGTACCCAGCCGCAGCAAAGTCCTCCTGGTGTCCTTTGATGGCTTTCGGTGGAACTACGACCAGGACGTGGACACCCACAACCTGGACGCTATGGCTGCAGAGGGGGTGAAGGCGCAGTATAGTACTCCTGCTTGTATCACCATCACCAGCCCGTGCCACTTCACACTACTGACTGGTGAGTGCCCCCAGCCCCAAGCACACAGCAGCAGTGCAGGTTGGGGATGGGCAGGTTTGAGGCTTGGGTATCAGTGAAGGACATGAAGTCAAACAGCCACCCAGCATCAGCAGCATGAGAAGCTGTCGAATGGAGACCAGGCAACAACTACTGCAGAAGGTGGTAGAGCTGAACCTGTATTTAGCACAGGTAAACAGCACTAGATCCTGTAGGAATTACACAGCCACCAACCAGACCATGGTAGAAATTACAGAGGCCACCCCAACAAGGCTCGCCCTAAGTTCTGCTTTAACAAGATATCAGATTAACTCTTTTGCATAGATTTACTCCAATGCATGTGATCAGCAGCTCAAGCTGGGTTCCTGTCACTTGTTACTGGATTTATAGTCTCTACAGGTTGCTTCATTTCTCAGTGGCACCTCTGCTCATCCAGTCCTGTTCATAGTCTAGGATCTTCTCTTGCAGCCTCCAGACAGCCTTTTTGCGTATGAGACATTTCTCCATCCCATTTGGTCCCATCCAGAGGGACCTCAACAGGCTGGAGAGGTGGGCCCAGTTGGATGGGGCTTGGAGCAACCTGCTCTAGTGGAAGGTGTCCCTGCCCACAGCAAGGGGGTTGGAATTGGGGTTGGCTTTGAGGTCCCTTCAAACCCAAACCATTCCATGGTTCTATGATTTCCTTCTCTTTTGTTCCAGGATAGCTGCAGTTAAAGTTTTCTTCTACTTCCCTATCTGCCAGAGCCACAAACAAGATTAAAGTACAATTGAAGCAGCCTGAGGCTTCCTTTGCTTTAAGCACTAGTGCTGAGCTCTGGCACAAATTAGACTCTCCTGCAGTGTCCCCCTTTTGTTTTTATCAGCACACCTACACTATGTACATTATATAGGTGCCAAATATCGATAGCCTTTAATCCGTGTACATATTTGAGTACAACACGTGCTACAACATTGCAAACACTCAAATCTAATTACAAAGGCACCAACACAATATAACATTCCATACAATACTGTCCTAACCCAGATTCCCCACTCAGAGAGCAACAAGGCAATAGCTGAGAAGGGATAGAACTGAACCTGCATTTATCAAAGGTAAATAGCACCAGCCCAGCCCATAGCCTCCTTCAATAAGATAAATTATTTTTGAGACAAGGGAGACACTTTAAATGTAATCTTTCTGGACTTCAGTAATGTATTTGATCCAGTGGCACATGGGAAATCATTAGTTAAGATGGAGAAGATGAAGATTCGTACAAAATCTCTAGTATGGGAGGTACAGAGCTACAGGGGAGAGGAGGGCAGGTGATGCTGAGAGAAGATTGTCAGGCTGCAGGGAGGGCAACAGGGGAATTCCTGAGGAATCGATTTCAGAGCCAATCTTATTTAAGATTTTAATTAATAACCTTGGCATAAAAGAGTGGAACATGCTAATGAAATCTGCTGATGGGAAAAGGCAGGGAGGCACTGTCAATATAAGGGAGGATGGGGATACGGTGCACAAGTAACTGCAGTCTTCAGGACCAGAATAATAATAATAGCATGAAATATAATAGTACAAAGTGCAAGTCTGCCATTTCTAAAGGGAGTTTCTACTGCATGCCCGCCTCATGGTCTGCGAGCAGCAGAGAGATCAAAACCAAAGCCATTAGTGAGACACAGGATAACGGGGAGCCCCATACATGCTGAGAAGGGCAGGGGCAATCATAGGCAGCACCAGCACCTTCAGGGATGCTTGGGGTCCAGATGAGACCTGCCTGGCATCAACCCCTGATGTGAGGAGCAGGCACTCCCAAGCATCATTCCCTGCCCTGGGAATCCCATCTGGTACAAGGCATAGGGGGAAGGAGGCAGAGGGAGAGCTGGGAGGGGAAGGAGAGGAAGAAACCCCCCTATCCGCAGCCTCACTCAGCCCATCTCTCCCCACAGGGAGATACCTGGAGAACCACGGGGTGATCCACAACATGTGGTTCAACACCAGCACAGGTCAGAAGCTGCCCTACCACAGCACACAAGGGGTGGACAGCTGGTGGGACAACGGCAGCCTGCCCATCTGGATCACAGCACAGAGACAGGCAAGTGCAGCCCCTGCCTCGCACCCACCACCCTGCGTGATAGAGCGTCCCGCAGTAAAAGCTGCAGGCAAGCCCCCATCTTCAGTGGCCACGAGCTGACACCTCCTGCAAGCAGCAGGTAACGAGACCTGCAGGAACTGGAAGCCCCAGATACCACAGCAATAATTATGATCATTCTATTAAAAATAGAAAAAATGTAATATTTTTGTTTCAGCTTTATTAAGACATTAATAAAACAGGCTATTCTTCTGCTGTTAAAGGAACCTCAGCCAACTCCCTAGGGAGGACCAGGAGCAACGCCTGCAGCAAGGCTGTCCTAGATCCCCTTAGGCTTTGAACCTGGCTTTGGGACAGGACCTGAGGCTTGGCTCAAGACATGTCCTTTTGCCTGTATTTACCTCCCAAATTGGCTCCACTGGTTTCAGGGTGAGCACTTACTGATTGGAGGAAAACACATCTGAACGTCCTCATGGCCAAGAGCCGGCAGGTCCATGAGAGGTATAAACAGGTTGCTGTGTCCAAAGCTATAATCAGTGTTACCAATACAGTGAGAAACCAACAGGCAGTTGGTTCAGGGCAGAACTTCCAATTAATCACTTTTAATTGGCAATGAGCAAGAAAACCTCATTAGAGGCAGAGGTAGACATTAGGGGGCTGAATGAACTAACCGTATTAGCAGGTGGTAGCAGTGATGGATGGAGATGACGCTGCAGAGTGAGTTCAGGTGAGTTTGTGCAATGTCTCCGCTAACAGGGTTTAAAGACAGGCTCTATCTATTTCCCTGGAGGAAAAGCAAAGTACCAAGGGGAGGAAGTGAATATGAAGCTGGTGGAGCCCCTCCTGTTCAACTACAGCAATGAAACCAACTGGAGGCAGAACATCGACACCGTGATGGAATGGTTCACAGTGAACAAGCTCGACTTCATCGCCCTCTACTTTGGTGAGCCAGACTCCACAGGGCACAAGTATGGCCCCGAATCCACGCAGAGAAAAAACATGGTCAGGCAGGTGGACAGAACCATTGGTTACTTGAGGCAGCGCATCCGGGAGAGCGGCCTGGAATCAAACCTCAACCTCATCATCACATCTGACCACGGCATGGAGACTGTCATAAAGACCAATGAGATTCACATCCAGACAGTAGAGAACTTCACCTTCAAAGACATCCAGTTCGAGCTCTTAGATTATGGACCCAATGGACTGCTGGTGCCAAAAGAAGGAAAATTAGAGCATGTGTACTCAGTCCTGAAAAACGCTCACCCAAACCTCCATGTGTACAAGAAAGAGGAATTCCCGAGGAGATTCCATTATGCCAACCACTCTCGGATCACCCCACTCTTGCTGTACAGCGATCCGGGCTATGTGATCCACGGGGTAAGACATATGCACAGACACACCTTACTGTCTTGTGGGGATCTGCCTCTCTCCTCTTGTCCTTCTCATAGTACCCCAGTACTCACATTCCATTGACTCATCTCCCTATAACCACATGGCAATTCCAGCTCTGTGTAAAGATCTTCTCTGTTCAGAAAACAAAAGATCCAGAAGTCTTGAAGCAGGACTTACATGAACACAGAATATCAGTTGCAGGGTCCTCTCCTAACCTGGCATTAAGGCCCAAAGGCAGCTTCCTCCTGTGAAGTTCCTCAATACACCAAAATTTGGATGCCCTGACATTTAGGGAGGGAACTTGCAAGATGTGATTGCCCAAGAGTGGTGTCTGGGCAGCACCCTCCAGCTTCCAAACTTCCTTAGATTTCTGAAACGGAAAGCAACCGGAGTGTTAAACCCAGTGGCTGGGAAACACGGCACAGAGGAGAGCACCCAGCTGGAGGCTGGGGATATGGGCACTCACATCTTCCCTCTCCCTTTCAGAGGTACAAGGTCCAGTTCAACAAAGGGGAACACGGTTTTGACAACGAGGCCATGAACATGAAAACCATCTTCCGCGCCGTGGGACCGGCTTTCAAGCAGGGGCTGGTGGTGGAGCCCTTTGAAAGCGTCAACGTCTACGCCCTCCTCTGCCAGCTGCTGGGCATCACCCCGGAGCCCCACGACGGCTCCTTGGAGCCCATCAAGGCCATGCTGCGTGAGTGGGGCCACGGCACCGACGCGCGGTGTGAGCGGGGCCGCGGCACGGGCTGTGCTGTGTGAGCGAGGCCGCGGGCACTTACGGACCCGCGCGCTGGAGTCCCCGGTGCTGGAGCGGCTCGGAGGCACCGGTCGCGCTGCACCGGCATTCCCGCGGGAACAGCGACCCCTGGCGGTCTCCGCCACCGCCGCGCTCCCCCCGCAGAGCGGGCGGCTGCGGGTGCCGGTTCCCCGCAAAGCCGGGTGCGGGTGCGCACGGCGCTGCCGCTCTCCTGGCCCCAGGCTAACGCTGACCCCCCCCCCCCCCAGGTTCCAGTGCTCCTCTGCCGCCCGCACAGGACCTGCCGGTGGTGCTGGGAATCGCTCTGGTGCTGGGATGCTGGGGAGGAAGGCGCTGATGCCCATCACAGGTAACTGAGGTGGGGGACGTCCAGAGGAGCCCCTGGGTGCTCCTACCCAGGCAGGCACCTGTCCTGCTCGTTTGTGGTTTGCCTCTCTGTGAAACCACTCCCCACTTCTGGGGGCAGAGCAGACCCTTTGCAACCCAACAGAGGGATTTTTACTGCCCAGGTAGGCCATGATGCCATCAGTCTTCTCCGTGCCTTCACTGTGACTGAAGACCCATCAGGACAAGTAATTCCCAATCCCGTCTTCAGCATGGCGCATTCCCAATGATACCCACAGTCTGCATGTACCTGAAATCCGCACGCAGTGCTGGGCTCTCCTTTCTTGGCAGCCTCCAGCTTCTAGGCAACTCTACCAGAGAAGATGAGGAGGGATGCGGATCATGAAGACAACGACCCTTGGTTTCAGATCATTGCAGAGTTCCCAACACCTCCCCAGATGAGTGATTCCTGCTCCTCACAGATGGCTGAATCCCAGCAGAGATGCCTCTCCCAAGCATTGGGGTACTCACTGGGATATGCTGATGCCCAGTCTGACCTTCTCAAGGTCTGCATTACCCCAACCTCTCCATTGGCTCAAGGTATCATAGAATCGCAGATTTGTTTGAGTTGGAAAGGACCTTAAAGCTCCCTCAGCTCCAGCCTCCGCCACAGGCAGAGACACCTTCCACTAGAGCAGCTTGCTCCAAGCCGTGTCCAACCAGTGTGGGTTGGATCAGGGACAGTTAAAACATGTTGAGCACTCAAAGCAATTAAATGTATATGTCTGAATGCACCAGAAGCCTCCTGGAGATGACATTGGGCAAAGGCAGACTCCCAGCCTGGGAGCCTCGAAGGGGTCCCAAAGTCAATCAGTGCTTCCAGCTCCTGCCCCAAGAGCCCTGGGTGCCCTCAGCACCGCTCTGCCTGCCTTGCTGTCCCTTACAGGTGTGAAGAAAAATGGGAAAAACCCACCTGCAGGATGCCCCATCCCAGCCCTGGTCCTGGCTCTTCCATAGGGCATTATGGGGGCAGCTCCCCAGACCCCATCCCAGAGGCTGAAGCTCCCCAGCTCTGTGCCTCATCTCATGGGTTCGATAAACATCTGTTGCCATAGAGATTTGCTCAGCGCCTTCCCCCGTAGCCTTCACCAGCCCATGAAACAGGAGACGCGCTTGGGAAAACAGGAAGAAAATGTTTGGCTTGAAACAGTGCTGGGGGTGGGGGTCAGGCCTTGCAGCACACGCCGAGCCCAGCACAGAACCACGGCGAGGCTCTGAAAGGGGAGCACAGGGGCCAGCGCTGCAGATGCTATTGCAAATACAGCAATAATAATAGTGCAGCAACTGCCCTATAGAATCCCAGACTGGTTTGGGTTGGAAGGGACCTTAAAGCTTATCCAGTTCCAGCCCCGCAGAACTCGTCACCCAGTTTTGCCAGGCTCCATGTGCCAAAGCTCACTGGGTGCCCAGAGTCTGATGCAACTGGTACAAAGCAGGATGCTCATCAGGCTGGTCCCATCCTAGTTCCTA
Organism: Loriculus beryllinus; assembly: GCA_039877255.1. Classification (NCBI taxonomy): domain Eukaryota; kingdom Metazoa; phylum Chordata; class Aves; order Psittaciformes; family Psittacidae; genus Loriculus; species Loriculus beryllinus. The sequence continues at coordinate 12,623 of JBCJKH010016502.1, forward strand.
GCTCCAGGCAAGTAACACGGAGTTTGCAGTGACCAACCAACCTCTTAACAGGAATCCTACCTGACAGCTGGGGTTTGCCTCAGCTGTGGATGGAAATTCAGCTCCGGATTCAGCAGCCAGTGCTCCAGTGAGACAGGGCTCTGACAGAAAACCTCTCTGGTGGAGACACTGCTTCAGTTGAAGGACAAACCTGCTGTAACCCTGCCAGGAGGATTCCCCTTGCCCACCAAATCACAGATGTACCTTGGAGCAGCTCGTGCTGCTCGGAGCAGGGGGTGGAACAAAAAGGGAGCTTTGAACAGGGCACTCCAAGATCTGCACTCCAGAAGTATTTAGGGCTACAGCGATGCTATACCGGGTCAGTACCGGTGCACTACTGGCGCACTGCCGGCTATACCGGTGCAGTACCGGCAGCCGGCGGGCGAGGGCTCCCGAGCCCCGCTCTCCCCGGGAGAGCCCGGTACCGGCGGGGGTTGCGGCGTGAGCATCTCCGCGAACTCGCCGCTCGCCCGGCGCCATCAGCTTGCACCGGGTCCCGGTGTGAAGGTCCCGGTGGCTCCCATGGGAGAACCCAGTCCCTCCTGCGGCACAGCCCAAGACCCATCGCGGGCAGCCGCTGGCCCCGGCGTGCTCCCGGCCCTCGGCACCCATTGCAGCCCCGGGGCTGCACCAAGTGATGCCCTGGAGAGCCACATCACACACTCACTTCCATCTTCTGGTCCTTTCCCGCAACACAGCCCAGGGATGCAGGTGCTTCACATCCCAGGCTGGAGGGGTGAGACAGATCCGTCACCATGGGGTGAGGATGTTTAGCCCCACAACCCCTGGTTTCTGGAAGACACTGTCCAGTTTAAGGAAAGCCTTTAAGGCTTTAAAGCCTTACAAAAGCCTTAAAGGGCTTTCCCAGCCCTTCCTTTGCATCTCACCCTCGTTCATTTTCACTGTGTCACATTTCCACCAAACATTTGCCCAACCGACAAAACCCTGCCTGACCTCTCCGGCAGACCCAGCGCTGGTTTGTGCAGAGATTCCCACTCCATGGAATACTGCATCTCCCCCCGCCCTCCTGCCCCCAAATAATTCATTCCCCTCCCTGGGGCTGGGGGTCACACAGTGGGGAGAGCCCTGCTGTGTTTTGCAGCACAATTTGCTATGCATTTCCACACCATTTGCTTCCCTTTCTTTTTCCTGCACTGGAAAGATGCTTGCTGCCCAGGGGTCCCAACTGCTCCAAGACGGTAACGTAACCACAAACACACAAGTACTTATTTATGGCACTCACACAGCTTGTAGGAAAACTGCTGCATCCTGAATTGCCTGGTTTGGGGGTAGCACGTGCCCCTACAGTTCCCACTGCCACACGACGTGCTCTCTGGTCACTGAATCCCACACACTGCACAGCTCCATCCCACCTGCAGTGTGCAAATGACACACAGATCCCTGTGCTTCTATTGTCTGCTGCCTTAGGAAAACAACCACCATTCACCCACAGCAACATGGCCATGGTGGCCCAGGCTTCATGCTCTGGAGCCTGGCACATCGCATGTATTTGGCATCCCCTCGGAGCCTCCCAGTGCTGTGATCCCTCACCGAGGCAGCCCTGAGCCGGTGGCACGGGAGGGAAGCCCCTGACACGCTCCTTTTTCCTGTGGGCACCGGGTACAAAGACAGAGGTCACAGAAGCCACGCTCTTGAGCCCCCCTGTGCCTCCCTGGCAACAGCCCATTGCTCTGGACACCCCAGGGAACAACTGGTGCTGGTATAAATCCCAATGGGATGGGCCCTCGCTACTGCAGCCCTGCTCAACATGGCCACTCCAAACCCTGCAAATGAAAGCCCCAGTCCTGACTGGACACCTTCCTCCAACAGCAGATCTCCCCCCCCCAGCATGACAGCCCCCTGCTAGCAACATAGCGCAGGTTACACAGCATTCCTGGGATGTCCAGCATACCTGGGAAGAGCTACAAATCTCGTTCCACTGGATTAGTTCAGGGATTTGAGCCTGGGGTTTTTTAGGACTCCAAAGGTTTTCTCTGCAACTGCCAAGTTAACTGGCTCCCCTGTCACCTACCTCAGCTGGAGCAGGGAACGTGGCAGCCAAGTTATCTACTGTCTGTTCCCAAGTTTTCCCGGATGGAAGCACAGAACCCAGCCCATCATCGCTCACATGTGGAGCAGCAGCAGCAATGGGCATCTCCCACTGCATCTCCCCAGGAGCTCTGCACAGCAGCAGCAGGAGGCAGAGCTGGGCAGGAAGCACTTACGGACACCTTCGTACCTTTTCATCACTAAAATATCCTGCAATGGCACCGAGGGAGCCGGGCAGTGGGACCAGCACCCCTGGCGTTGGAAGGGGCAGGCAGCAGCACTCACTTCATCACTGCTGAGCCCAAGAGCAAACGGTCTGAGCCACAATGCAATAACTCACGAAATCCCGACAGAGAAACACACACAGGGTTTGTGTTCACTGCCTGTCTGTGTAAACCTCCAAAGCCACGAGCTTGGGCTTTCCAAAGCTCACATCAATTTGTTTTCTTTCTTTTCCTTTTTCTGAGAAAAAGTGAGATTTTTCGTTTCACCACACGGCCCCATTAAAGACATCAAATCTCAGGAAACCTGGGATCAGCCTGAGAAAGCAGAACAGACACAGCCTGGACCCAGTGTGCTTTGTGTTAGAGGAAACACCCGCTCTGCCTAAGCCGCCACATCCAGCTTCAAACTACACAAAGTAATGGGCAGCTCCCAGCTAGGGAGAGCCAGCGGGAAGCAGAAGCCCACCACGGCCCATGTGCTCACTGCTACCAGTCCCCGTGAACCCCAGGGCTGTAATGGGATTTCCAGCCCATGGAGCAGCACAGTCCTTTTCCACAACAGGGTTAAAAGGGGACTTGTGTCCCCACTGACAAGGAGGCATGAAAGAAACATGGGGTGTTGCTGGAGAGGAACTGCTCAGCCTGGGCATGAATGGTGGGAATGAAGCTGTTAAAACAGCCCCGGGCCAGGCACCAGTCCTAAGCGCACGCTCCATCCTCAAAGAGACCCCAATGTCAGGCACAGAGAACAGAGCCCCCCCGCTCACACCACCTCTTCCTCCTTGCTCCAGGAAGAGATGAGCTATTCTACTCCTGTACCCTCATGGGAGCTCAGGAATGCCAGCACCCACCCGACATAACCCAGATCGAGCCTCATCTCCCGGTGGTGCTCATCCCAGCACCAGCATCCAGACCCCGGCCAGCCCCATGCACTCGGCATGGCTGGTCCCAGAGCTGCCATGAACGGTGTTGTGCCCGCATGCAGCTTGTGCAGGCAGAGGGAAGGCCGCCAGCGGGTTTTCACTGACATTAAGATGCGCTGCACACAAAGAGCAGGGCTGATTGAAGGTGAATTAACTCCAAACAGAAGGTGCAGCACAGGGTTACATTTCCAAGTCACCTTTGGGTAACAAAATGCTTCCAACACTTCTCCTGGTCAGCAAACAGCCGCAGTAATTGCAAAAGGAAAACAATAAAGAGGGATAGTGCCCGACCTCAGATAATTACCTGGCATTGAGCAGCACCCCAGAGACACATCAGGGACACTCACTGCCCTGCAGACCCCAAGGCAGCCCAACTACGGTACCCAAGCTACTGTTCCCCCTCCATCATGCCGGGGGTCCCCAGCAGTGACATCCTTGCCTCCAGCCTGGAGCTTACAGCACCTGCCTAACCCCGGCATCGCTTACCAGAGACGGTGCTGCCCAGGTTCCACGTGAGGCCCCGCGCGTAGGACACCCCACCGCCATCCAGGTCCCGCTCAGCCCCGGGCCACCACAGCCACCGCGACGCCGCCGGCACACCGGCCGCTCACTCCCCGCTGGCCCCGGCACGGTTAACGGCGGGCTGCGGGCCGGCGGCTGCCAACTCCCCGAGGTGCTGACTCATCTTCTTCCATGCACCATATTTCATCGCTCCACGCCCACCGCGCACAACCGCCGGGTAGCAGCTCCTCACGCTGCCTCACACGCCCCGGTGGCGTGCGGGGCTGCGGCGGGGTCACAGCCGCGGCACGTTCAGTAGCACAGCACAGCTTGATTCACCGGCGCGGCTTGGCTCGGTAACACAGCTCCGTTTGCCGGCACCGTTTGGCTCATCAGCCCGGTTCGGCAGCGGGGAAGGATAATGGGTCAAGCCACCGCTGCCTCCAAGCCCGGGTCTGACCCGGCGAGATGATGTTTCCCGGTACCACCACCCCCCGCGGAAACACGTTTTATTATATTGCAGCCCACAACCAGACCCCGAGCCAGATCCACGACCGGAACCGAATCAGAACCCGAACCAGAGCCGCGCCACAGCCGCCTGCTCCGGCTCGGAGGGGACCGGCTGGGACCAGCAGGGACTGCCCCGACCCCGGGCTGCCCTCCCCCACAGCCGCTCGGTCTCCGGGAGGGATCCTCGGTTGCGGGAACGAGGCCCCCCCGGGCGCTGCCGAGCCCCCCCGGTACAAAGCCCCGGTCCCCCCGCCCCATTGTCCCGCTGCGCCCGCGCGCGCAGGAAGAGGAGGGGTCGCGCGCAGACAATGCCTCCCCCCCGTTTGCCCCCACCGCCACCATCAAGCCCCGCCCCCCTCTTCCCATTGGCCGGTGGGGAATTTGGGGAGCTCCCCCCAAACTACCCGCCCCCCTCCCTCCCGCTGCCGGGGGACGCGCACGAGGCGATGGGGGGGGGGGGCGGCGGCGAGGCGGGAGCGTGCGCGCGTGGCCGCCATCGGGGTCGCGCTCGGGGGCTCCCCTTGTGTGTGTGTGTGTGCGTGCGGGGCCGGGGCCATGGAGGAGCTGAGCAGCGTGGGAGAGCAGGTCTTCGCCGCCGAGTGCATCCTCAGCAAGCGGCTCCGCAAGGTGGGACCCGCCGCACACCCCCCCCCGCCGCCGCCCCCCCCGCCGCCTCTAACGCGCCTCTCCCCATCTCTCCTCTCCGCAGGGCAAGCTGGAGTACCTGGTCAAGTGGCGGGGCTGGTCCTCCAAGTGAGCGGGGCTGCGCGGTGGGGGCTGCGCGGATCGGTGCGCGGCCGCGGGTGCCGCCCGCCCGGCCGCTTTTGTTCGGGTCGCGTCGCTCCTTTTGTTTACAAATAAGCGCGGCCGCGGCCCGGCCCTCCCGCCGCCGCGTGGGGCTCCGATAGCCCCCGAGTCCCCTCCCCACACCGGGCCGGGTCGGGAACCCCCCCGTTACCGGCGAACCCCGCGCCCCTGCTCTCCCGTTGCCACCGGAGCTCCCCTGGGACGCGCGGGGCTCGCCCATCCCCTCGGCGGCGTGGCCGCCCCCTCCCCGACCTGCTTCCTCCGGCCCCTTCTCTCCCCTTCCCACGGCCCCTTCCCTCCACGGTACCGGTCCCTGGTGCGGGGATGCTCCGGTCCCAGCAGCGCCGGGCGCATGGAGGGCCCGGCTGTCCTTGGGTGAACTTCCCGGTTCTGGGCCGGTAACGGGGCGGGGGGACCCCCGGTCCCTGCTCTCACCCAGCCCCGGGTCGTGTGTTACAGGCACAACAGCTGGGAGCCCGAGGAGAACATCCTGGATCCAAGACTCCTCCTGGCTTTCCAAAAGAAGTGAGCGAACTCTAAATATTTCTAAGGGAACGATAAAGTCAATTAACTTCTAATTGGCTGCGCGTGCAGTGGAAGTTGTGGAAACAACAGCCCGGAGCTCGGCCCGTGCCTTTTGTGGCACGGCCCTTTTGTTCACCCCCTGAAATCACAGCCCAGGTCTACCCAGCACGGCACGGGCTGGGCAGACCCCGCGGATCCACAACCCCAGGGCTGGGTTTGCACTGACTGCACAACAGGGACACGATGATGCCACAGAGACCTTTGGCTCCCGGTCCTGGTCCAATGACCAGGACCCCAGTGGGGATTGCAGGACTGGGGGCTTGGACAGCCCAGAGTGAATTCATGGAGGGCACTTGTGAGAGGGAAAGGAGGTAACAGTGAGAGAAAATGGTGTCCTCTGCCCAGAAGCACAATTGTTCTGCAGCTAGTGCACAGCAGGGATCAGGCATGGAGGTAGGAAGGTAGCCAGCTGGCTGTGGTAATCATCACGCTGCCAAATATTTTGGCTCCATGTTAATAAAAAATTGTGAAAGTTTATGATAGGATTTAATTATAATTTGTTTCTGGGTCCATTTTTCAAGAATAGAGTCTGGTGGATAATGCAGACAGCACGGTGCTTATCTAGCTGTACCTAGTGCAGCTTCACGCTGTCCTTAACCAGAGATACAAGGTGGCGTAGTGCCCTGAAAACACTCTTGCATCGCATCACATCCATGGTCCAACTCTTCCCTTGGTCTGTGCCAGCCCCACAGGGTGCATGAGCCAGGTGCCATGTGGGGAAGTTTAACTTCCCAAGGCCCTGGGTTTCCAAGTTCTTAGGGCTCTTTGATTGCACTTGAGCATTGTGTGCCTATAAGAGCATGGGTTCAAGTGAGTGATATCCTGGGAGCCCGTAGCATCATGTGTTGGAATGAGTTAAGGACACTACCCAGGTGCTGGAGTGGGACCTGAACCTTCAGCATTCCCAGCAAGGGAGGGTTTCATGACAGAAGAAAGAGAGGAACCAGGCTGGTCTGGGATGGTTTTTTCTTCCCTGCAAACATTGTCCTCAATCATTGTTTCTTCAGGGAGCATGAGAAAGAAGTGCAGAATCGGAAGAGAGGCAAGCGGCCCAGGGGCAGGCCCAGGAAACATGTGGTGAGTCTCGGTGCTTGTGGAAATCCACAGCCATGATGGTGCTGGAGGGCACCAGCACATGTCTGTCCACAGCATAGGGTGGTGGGTTCTTGGGCTCCAGAGGGGGGTGAGAACATGGTGATGCCACTAGGGGCTTTGGAGACTGCAGTGATGGGTAGGGGGATGAGGATGCCTGTGAGGAGGACATCTGTTCATCGCTGCAATTTTGGAGGAGACAGAAGAGTTCCTTGGGTCCCACTTGGTATTTAAGCCTGGTTGGCTTTGCCCTGTGCACTCCCCAACTCTGCTCATGACAGAGGATGAACAGATCAGCCAACATGGAGGAAGAACCTGTATGTGTCCAAGGCACCCAGGCAGGCAACACTGAACGATTTGCAATGTCCATAACGGCTCTTCAGGAATTTGTGTTAACTTTCCCTGTCTCCATTGCTTTGCAGGAACCAGAGATGCCTGCAAAATGTAAGTCAAGTAGTTCCTCTTCCTCCACATCGTCCTCTTCCTCCTCCTCTGACGAAGAGGATGAAAGTGATCTGGAAGCAAAGAGAGGTTCCCGCAGCAGAGAAACTCACCCGGTACCGCAGAAGAAAGCTCAGATCCTGGTGGCAAAGCCCGAACTGAAGGACAGCTCCAGGAAGAAGCGTGGACGAAAACCTCTTCCCCCGGAGCAGAAAGCGGCTCGAAGGACCGTGAACCTGACGAAGGTGCTGAAAACATCCCGGAAGGAGGTGGGCAGCAGCAACAAGCTGATGGGGAAGCTGCAGCCCCAGCAGGGCACACAGGGCTCGGGCATGGCCCTGCTGAAGGACCCGCCAGGCACCTTGGCTGGGCTTAGCTCAGGGGGATCATCAGCAGAAAACCTGCCCAACATGATGAAGAGCGGCTCCACCAGCCCGAACCGAGCCATCAGCTGGCAGAGCTCCATCGTGCACTACATGAACAGGATGTCCCAAAGCCAGAACTCAGCCGAGAGCTCGCCCCTGGGCAGGCTGGCGCTCAAGGCGCAGGCAGCCAATAAAAGTGGCTTAGGGCTGGACTTAAAAATGAGGAACCAGAAAGCATCTGCAGAGCTTGGGCTGAGCACGCAGGGACCCAAGAGTGCCAAGGTTCTGAGCAGCAGCGCTCTAGGGGACCAGAAGTCAGGGTTTGCTGCAGGAAGCCAAGCGCTGCACAATGGCAGTAAGATGCCTGCAAGCTCATCCGGCTCCGGCTCCCAGCCAGCCTCCAGCCAGGAGCTGAATCTCCAGGCTCTAAACCTCCAGAGTGTCAAAAACGGGCCGAGCATGGCTGGTGGGAGCAGTGTCCCCCGTCACCTCTGCACTGCCATGTCCAAAGGCACCGGTGGTGGCACAGCCGCAAGTGCAGGTGCCGGTGGTGTGAAAGGCAGCACAGCGGGTGCTGGGTTGAATGCTGCCAGCTCCTGTTCGGGGGGGGACAGCAGCAAGAGCAAGAAGCAAACACACCGGGCAGGAGACAGGGACTTGGCCAAAGGCGGTGCAGCCAGCACGCAGGATGGGCAGGCGGCTGCGGAGAGCCGCAAGGCAGCAGCGCTGTCCGAAATGAGCACAGGTGATGAGACCAGCTCGGATTCGGACCAGGATTCAGCTTCCTTCCCAGGAGTGGGTCAGAACATGTCTGTCTCCATACAGACCAGTCAGGACTGGAAACCCACCCGCAGCCTGATTGAGCACGTCTTTGTCACCGATGTCACCGCCAACCTGATCACGGTGACGGTCAAGGAATCCCCCACCAGCGTTGGGTTTTTCAACCTACGGCAATACTGAGCCCAGGAGCATGAGAGGAGGAAGAGGGTCCTTCAGCCTCTCCCTCCACTTTGCCCAGCTCTTCCATCAGGGTTTTTCTTTCTTCAAGTGAACGCAGAGACCTGCTGGGACTCATGTCCAGAGAAGCTTGAGAGAGACACAGTGAAACCTGCTCAGAACTGCCAGCGGGTCGATGGATCCCTCCCAGCTTCTCCCTATCCTCACCTGGAGCAGCATCCGGAGCAGATGCAGCTGATGCTGTTCTCCAGGAGCAGGGGCACTGGTGCTACCGGGGCTGCCAGGCTGGCAAGTTTTGAGCCAGGCTTCACTGAATGTGGGTTCCTTTGCTTTAGACCTTGAAGCAGCTGCTCACAAGGTCTGCAGCTCCCCAGCAGCAGGAGATGGGCCAGGCTTCTGCTTGGGAGAGCAAGAGGAGATCCTTTTCTTCCCTCTGGCCCCCCCATGTATCTGCCCGTGAGCTGTGGCAAGTCACAGGTCAATCCAAATGAGGCGGCCGCTGCTCCCAGCCCTGGGGCTAGCTGCAACCGGGGGTTTTTCAGGGTATGCTCAGCCCAGTCACCCCCCTGGGCCAGGTCACCTCCAATGATGAAGTCCACGACGTTCCTGTTGTGGTTTCCAGCTGATAGGGAAGTATTGTTTACATTTTTAGTAAGGAAAAATCCTACTTTTGTCTTTGAGGGAGAGGAATAAACCCCGTCGAGGGAAGGCTGAACCCAAGGTGCCACTGGTGGCGGGTGTCAAAGCGATGCCGATAGCAGGTACCTCTTCACTGCCTGCAGTCCTACCTTGGAGGCCAGTGAGGACTGCTGACTTCTTTACAGTGACTTCAGAGGAGCTGGTTGAGGAGCTTCACATGGGTGGGTTGAAGCAGGTGGAAGGGGAAGGAAAGGAGAAGGGGCAGGAGCAGGCAGTGGGTACCTGAGACTGTTGTTCCCCAAGGAGATGGAGACCCTGCAGCAGCCATTCACCTTTGTCTTGCCATCCTGTGCCAGCACCTGGGTATTCATTTTGGCTCATGATTGCAACCAATAATGGCTTTTTATGGAGGTTTTTTTCCCTACTGTAGATTTCTCTTACAAGCCAAAATTAGCAGCAGTAATTCAGGCAGAGTTTAGTAGCACTCGAGGTCATTTTAGTTCTGCTATGGCTGAGCTCTGTTCTCAGAGGAGATAAAAAGCCTGAACAAGGTTAGGAGGTGCCTCCAAAGAGCTTCCCACCAGCATCAGGGCTCCCCACGTGCTCAGGGCATCTTGCTTTGCCACAGGCAGGGACATTCACAGGGTCATCACACACAGGAATGCAGAGATGAATGGACCAAACTGCAGGTGCAGGTAATCCTGCCCCCACACACACTGCAGTTGCATCTTCTGCTGGTGGAACTGCAACTCTCAGGTGAAATGGAAATGCCAGCCCTGGCTGCATGTGCTGCCTGGATCTTCAAGAGATGGATTGTTGCACGGATGAATGGAGGAATGGTACTGAGCAGTGGCCACAGCCTTTGCTGGATCAGTCTCCAGTGCTCCACAGACACTGTCTATTAGCTTTTGTATTCAATCCCCAGATGTCCTGTTGGTCATGGCTTTGAAGTTGTTGTGTTACAGTGCCAGGAATCTGTCAGGAGTGGGTGCAGTCCCTGAGCTGTGCATTGCTCTGCAAGATAGAGGGCCAAGGGGAGAGGAGGGAGGGAGCATTGTCCATGGAGGAGGCTCCCAAGGATGGAGTTTCCATTGAGCTCCACAGTGCCAAAATGTCACAGTCTGTGCTGTTGACCTTCTAGTCTTTAACTTTGCCAAACTAGCTACTGTTGCTTTGAAGAGTCCAAGGAAGCGTTAACCTGCATCAGCAGAATCAGGTGCTCCAGCATGGTCTCTGCTGGGTGGGCTATTGTGTTCAGGATACGAGTGCTTTTGGAGAAGAATCAAGAAACCTGGGAGCACGGGGTGAGGCTCTTCCCCACACACCAAATGTTTGCTACTTGGCCTTTGCAAACCCAAACTGAACAATGATGTGCCTTTCGGACCGTCCTTATCTCAGCCTGGTCTGCGACACCGGTCCCACAACAGGTTTGTGCCTATGCAAAGTAAGATGGTCACAGGGTCCTAGGGACAGTGGTGCCCCGCTCTCAGTGAGATGCCGAGAGCTGGGGCATGCCCATCAAGAGCAATAGGACATGGGGCTGATGTCCCCAGTAGTGAAAAAGCATGTAGATGCTCCATGAAGGGGTCAGGCATCGAGCATCCGTGGAGGAGCTGGGGTAGTGGGTGCTGTTCTGGCTGCACACTGGCTCCAGGTTGCTCACCTGCATTTCCTGGTGCGAGAAATGGTGTGCTCCTGCCTCCTGGATGAGCAAAGGGTGACTGGTCCTGGCCTTGTACCCAGGGGAGCATCCCAATAGCAAGCAGCTTTCCTCCATCACCCACCCTTCCCCAGCGTGTCCCCTCCCATAGCAGCAGGACTCTGCTGTCACCACTTGCTATTGTGCCTTTTACTCACCAGCAGTTCAATTCCAAAGGTCTAAGGATGGTGAACGTGATAATCCAGACGGTTTTCCGACCTTCGCCTCCTCTCACGTTCTTCCCCAGCCCCTCCTGGCCTCACGTCTCAGGCTCCCGGCTTGCCCAGCGGTGCTGCTGTGTCTGAACGCTGGAGTTTGCCTCTCAGAGGCACATTATGTGAGTGATTTACTGTAATCTTTTGTGGCCAGGGGTTGAAAGCTGCTGCAGACCCTGTTCACCATTCTGACCATTAGTATTCAAGCTCTACCTTATTTTTCCCTCCCTCTCTTCCCCCCTCCTCCCCTCCCATTTTAAGTTTGCTGCTATGGGTTGGAGCGTTCAGCCATGTGTCACACAGCCAATTAAAGGTTTGTCACTTGTCATTTTCTAAGGGCTTTCAGATGTGGAAAGTCCTGCAGTATTTGTATATTGAATGGATATTTTCTCCAGGCATAATCTAGTGAAGCAGACTTGTTGTTTTCCATTGGACTGGAAGAGGTGGCCAATTCAGCCATTTTCCCCAGAAACTTAGTCTATTTTTATATATATATTTTGTACCAAAAAAACCTGGAGCTTGTGGAAGGATGGAGATGGTTGAGAGGGTTCAGTTTGTGTGGAGCTCCTGGGCTGGGTGTGAAGGATCCAGAGCCAGCAAGAAGGTTTTTACTGAAAGAAACTGAGGAATGGGTGAAAACAAACAATTGTTCTTGTAACTTGTGCCAGTCACTGCTCTGATTTGTATGTTTTAATTAAAGGGAGAGCCAAATCACTCCTGTATAACACTTATAATTGCTTTAAACTACCGCTGTTTGTTTGCTTTTCTTTACAGAGAACAAAAGTTGGAGATGTTATTACCCTGGGAAAGGGAAAGGGCTCTATGGAGCGGGATGGGTGTGGGGCTGCTGTGGTCACTGCTCCAGGCCAAAGACCCCCAACGGGGCTGCCACTACCTTGAGACTCCTGCCCCCCCCCGGGGAACCGTGTTCCACGAGGCCGACGGGAATCGGTGACACCCCCTATGCTCCCATTCCCAGGTTCCATCCCCTCGACGCCCAGCTCTTACCGGGCGGTGATGGACGGGTCCGTCGGGCTCCGCTGCATCTGGAGCTGCGCCCAGCACGGGGGGAGCCACCAGGTCACCCCCCACCTGCGGGACCGGGGCCGGCCCGGGGAGGGCGCTGCGCGGCCGCGGGCGGCTCCGGGTCTCGCCGTCGAGGCCATCGTCGGGAGAGAGGGGAGCCTGGGAGCGGCGGGGGGGCGCCCCGGCACGGGGGGAGTCTGCTCCCGCGGGTGCGTCCGGGGGCTCCGCCAGCCGGTGCCTCCTGCCCGTCCGACCCCCGCCCGCCCCGCCGGGGCCCCGCCGGGCCCGTGTGAAAGCCCTCCCGCGGGGCCGGGAGAAAGGCGCCATTGTCCAGCCCTTCTCCCGCTCCTCCGCGACGCTCATTTTCCGCGCCCAGCCGCTGACAGCTCCCACGGTGCCGGGTCCGCGCCTTGCGCCGGCGGAGCAAAAAAAGGAGGTTAATGAGGACACGGCTTAAACCCCACCAAACCCACCCCGCGCCCCTTCCGCTCCCCTCCGCGGCATATTTGAATGCAAAAACACAAAGGCCGGGCCCGCCGCACCCCCGCCCCGTCGGAAGGGAAGAGCGGCAGCCTCTGTAGCGCCGGGGCTGTTCCCAGCACCGCAGGACCCGCGGGAGCGACCCAGACCCCATCCCCACCCAATCTAGTCCCAGCCCGCCTGTGCCCCTGGGAAGGCAGAAGCCACCCGCCGCATCGAGCCCCACCGCACGATGGTCCCAAGCCCCCATCTCGCCCCAGGGCCACAAAGGGAAGACAAACACGTTTCTATTTACAAAGTATATATTTAAACTCACATAAAAAGCAGGTCTCATACGGACATTCACAGCTGGCAGAAGACACGTAGTTAAGCTTCACTTCAGAGACTGAGATTTAGCCAAATCGGGGTTTTATACAAGTCTTAGATTTAAATAGTTCACACACACACATCCCCACGCACACACACTCAGTATATACGTTGCTATATACATACACACATATACACCCACATGTACTTTTTGCCCCATATACACGTGTGTCACGACGGACACGTATGGGCAGGATGGAGCCATGTCCTGGCTGGGCAGAAGTGCGGCTCTGGGCTCTTCTGCAAGGGGAGGAATCCTCCAGCCTCAGACATGGCATCGGGAGGAGGGGCAGCTCAGTCCCATCACCATCCCTCCAACAAGACACACGTCCCATGTGAGCTGCCCCAGCACCAGCACCAAAACGAGCACATTGGTTCTTCGTACAATCAGTTTAAAATCTCAATTTTTACAAAATAAGCCTTAAAAAGAGGAACAAAACAAAACCTTAAAAAAAAACCAACAACATAGAACTCAGAGACATGCTCCCTCTGCACAGCCAATTCAGCATTCTCCCACTAGACCATCCAACAGAGATCCCACAAGAAGGCAACCAAGCAAGATGGGCCCAAAAGCAAAGGACTGCTCCTCTTCCCAGCCCTTTCCTGGCCCATCAGGCTCCCTGTGTTGTCACCCCATAGAGCTCTGCACCAAGAGCCTTCTGGAGCTCAGCTGGCACAGTGATGAGGGAGGACAAGGGTGACCTGACCCAACATCAACTTGTGCTTTCCAACCCTGAGCAATGCTCGGAGCAAGGACAGGGACACCCGCTGCATCTCAACCAAAATCACAGCACGGGCCAGGGTCCTGCTCCCCATTCCAGGCCAGGATGCAACCAAGCCAGGTGAGCAGGAGGGAGCGGAGCAGGGGACGCAGCCCCCTGATCCCCCAATGGCCACCACTCAACCTGGACGGGCAGCCACCCAGTGCCACAAACCCTGCCCCAATCTGGGGAGAAAACCAGCTTGGTCCAGGAAGCCTGAAGAAAACAGAGGCAAAGGAACCAGAGTCAGGCTCGGAGTCAGCTGCACACACACGGGAATATTTCACCTCTCGGCTATTGTTTAACTAGCATAAGAAAAGAGAAATATTTATTGTCTCTGAATGCATAAAGGTGGCTCTGGGATTTGTCAGAGATGTGGGTATTATAACACACTTGAACTGGAGCCTTCCAGCAGTCCGCAGTGAACTGTGTTTGGGAATAAAAACCAAAAACCATTAAAATCATCTACTTTCTATCATGGGATAAAGCATGTAAATACGGGCAGCGACACGCTACCCTCCCCAGCCCCTCCGGCATGCCAGGAATGTAAACAGAAGGGGTTTGGGGTTTCTTTTTTGAAGTGGGTGGGGGAACAGAATCAAGCGACCAGACAAAATGAAAACAGATTCTCAGCTCAGTCCCATCTCCCACAGCAGCTACGACAACTCTATTAAAGTGCATTTCAGTACCACCCCACTCCAGAACCTCACACACAGGAACCTCCCCTGCCTTGGCAAGGTGATTCAAGTTAATACTCTGCTAGAACAGTTTGAGCCTTTTTATGGATTTCTGCTTTTCCCCGCCCTTTTAGCAACATCCCTTTTTTTTTTTTCTCTACATCAGCCTGGAAACGCCCCCTCCCCAGCAATACTGGAAATTCAAGTGCTTACTTCAGCTGTCAGGGCAACAGTTCTGGACACAGCACACACTTGATTGTACAAGCAACACCTTATATCACAATCAAGAAACCAGGGCACTCCGCCCTCAGGGGGAGCAACACGTCCCCCTGCACCATCCATAGCATCACATGAAAAAAGAAGAGTTAAAAAAAAACCAACCCAGGACATAATTCACTATGAACATGGTTATGTACACGGGCTCCTGCGAGAGAGGCGTGAACTCCGTTAGTTCTCAGTTTTATTGTCCTTTCTAAGAGCAACTGAGTAGTCACTGTTGTCTCCATTTAAATAAAACAACTCAGAGTTGAAATATATATAGATATATATATATAAGCATTTTTCTTCTTAAATAACATATTTACATCTAATAGAAAATATAACTCTAGAGATAATCTTTCCAACGAAATGTAAGACATAAAAAAACCCAAAAGAATAAAGAAGGAGTTAATGAATTTAGGACAGTTTCTAAATCCTCTCCAAGACAAAAAAAAAAATTAAAAAAAAGCAAAAAAAAAAAGCAAAAAAAAAAAAAAAAACCCACCAAGCCCCACCCAACCTTTTGTCTGGATCTGACCAAAAAAAACCCCAGCACCACCTCCAACAAATTCATCGCTTCTCCTTAAAGAATCCTTGGTCCGTGCTGCTCTCCTTGATGGTGACGGTCAAAAAGTTAGAGGTCACATCAGTTACCACCACCTTCTCCAGGTTGTTGAGCGAGGGGCTCCAGGACTCCTCCTCAGGGTCCCCCAGGATCCTGGAGACGGGGATCCTGGCGATGAGGGAGGGCCGCCCCGCCTGGCCCCCCACGCCATCACGGTACAGGCTGCCCACGGTGCCCGGACTCACCGCGCTGTGCAGGAGCTTGGGCCCACCGGGGTCCAGCCCCCCCTGCCCCTTGGGGTCCAGAAAGTCTGCGCGGTGCTTGGCCAGCCGCGGGGGGTAGCTCTCGGCAGCGCCCAGCTTGGTGCCCACCTCGGCTCGGTTGGGGCCAGGCAAGGTGCCAGGGAGGTCGGGGTCCTGCCGTCGCGCCAGCTGGATGACGCTGTGTCCCGAGCTGAACTTGGCTCCTGCTGCTGCCTCCTCCATCTTCCTGGCTTTCAGGTAGTCCCCCACCTTGTCCCCTGGATCCCCCAGTTTCCTCTTGGAAGCATCCAGAGTCTCTGCCAGGTCCTTGTAAAGCTCCTTCCTGGGCTTCGGGCCTCTCTTTTTGGGGGTCTCCCCGGCTTTCTCCTCCACACGGATCACTCGGTCCCGGATGCTGTCTCCCTTAGGGGTGCTGGTGCTGGAGCTGCCCTGTGGAGCCAAGGCTATGTTTCTCAGTCCTTCCCTAGCGCGGGACGTGGAGCCCAGCTCCTGGGGAGACCTGCCGGGATATGGCACCCGGATCCCTCTGGAAGAGTCGCTACGGAATTCATAGGTTTTGGCTTTTGCTTTCGCCTGGGCCTGCAAAGGAGATAAATCAACGGGTGACTTTATTATCCTGCCATCCAGCTGTGTAATTACAACTTACAAGACAAGAGGCTGCCTTTGGCGAGGAGAATCCTCCACGGGGGCTGAGGGGATCCCACTCCCCATCGTGGCACACAGCTGGTAACACAGGGTTCCGACCTCCTTACCTTCAGCAGGAAGGTTTTGGGCTTGGGGCCTCGCTTTTTGGGCCCATATAGCTCCATTTCTCGCTCCCTAGAGGTGTTAAAAAAACCAAAGCTTCAATTCAGCATAGCTACAAGACAGCAACATATTTACAAGCGCAAGGGCTGCAGCGAGCAAAAGGCCTTGTACCTCTCCTCGAAGGCTGCAAGCAGACGGGCGTCCAAGATGTTCTCCTCGGGCTCCCAGGTGCTGTACCTGCGCAGGCAGCGCAGGGAGCAGGGCATTAATAAAGCAAATTGAAAATACGGGGTACAAATAAGGGGCCACCCCCCCACTCCCGGAGCCCTCGGACCCGGACTTACTTCTGCGACCAGCCCTTCCATTTAACCAGATACTCCATACGCCCCTGCGGATGCAAAGAGAGAGGTGAGAGGAATGAAACGAACCCGCACGGAGGCAAAACGGCGACGGGCGCCCGCAACAAAGCTCCCGCCCGCGGTTCCACGCGTGGGGCGGGAGGGAGGGGACGGGAGGAGCGGGGCGGGAGGCGGAGGGGAAGGGGAGAGCGCGACGAAAGGATGCGAGGCCGATCGGGATCAGGAAGGCGCGGAGGGCGGCAGCGGGGCCGCCCGGGCATGCGGCGCGGAGAAAGAGCCGCCCCCAGCGGGCGCCCAGCCGCAACCGGGCCGCGGCGGCGGGGCCGGGGGCCGGGGACTCGCGGTGCGGGGCGCGGGGGTGCCCCGCGGCGGCGAGGGGAGGCACCTACTTTGCGGATGCGGCGCTTGAGCAGGGCCTCGGCCGCGAAGACGCGCTCCCCGACGGCCGAGAGCTCCATGTTTACGCGGCCGCTCGCAGCACACAGGCAGCCGCCAGCGCAGCCCAGACCATAATACTCCGCCCGCTGACGTCAGCGCCGCGGCCGCCCGCCCCCCCCCCCCGGTCCCCCCCGCACTTGTTGCTGGCGGAGCCGGGTGGAATATTCCGCCCGCGCCGCATTGGCTCGCGCCGCGGCCCCGCCCCCCGACGTGCGCCGCGTCCCGATGAGCGCGGGGCGGGGCCGACGGCGGGGGCGCGCGGGGAGGGCGGGGACGGAAGGAGGACACGCCCCCTTCCCCCGCGCGGGCGGGACACGCCCCCCCTCGCCTGCGCCGCTCCCGGGGATCGGGGGGGGGCAACCCCGGTGCGGGGAAGAGAACCCGGGGTGGGGGGAGAGTGGAGCACAAAGACACAGCCCCCCCCCCGAGAGAGCGAGGAGGCGCTGCCGCTGCCCCCCGCAGACCCGGGGCGGGGCGGGACGTGGATGGTGTAGATCGGACCGGGACGCACACACACACACACACACACACACACACATACACACACACACACACACACACACACACACACATACACACACACACACACGCAGCCCGCACTTCCCTGTCCTCAGGATCACGCTCCGGGCGTTTCTCTGGCCATGAGGTGGCGCCAGGAGCACACCGACACGGAGCACGGCGGGGCCGGGTCTGTGTCAGAACAGCCCTTAGAAACGTACCGGGAAGGCAGAAAAACGGGAATCAGAGCCCGGGATGGGAGAGTTTCATTCGCCTGCTTTTGGCACCAGGAGTGGCTGCTTAGAAGACGCCTGTAGTGGAGCTGGTAAGGGCTGTGGAAGGTGCAGGGCTCAGCTCCCCACGGGCTGTGTCCCAGAGAGCCCTTGTTCCTGTGCTCTGCACCTCCAACGTCTCTGACCGTGCAGGAGCTGCCTAGAGGGCACAAGAAGCTTTATCTTAATAATGCTACTAAGAAGGAGGTAGACATTATGTTTTATGGTTTTATATGGACTGCAAGGTGAAGACACATCTCTTCACATTGGAGGCAACCTTGCCTTTCAATCACATTCATACCCTCAGCATTATGGGGATCTTCTTGAAGGGCTAATGGCTGAAGCCAAACGATTGTAGTAACATCTTCACCTGTATTTTTTAATGAAATTTTTAACCTCCAGGTGGTAGAGGAAAGCTTGAAGATGTGAAGTGATGGCTTCCTAAAGGCTCAAACCCACAGCAAATAAGAGCACTTCCAAAGCTGTGAAACTTTCAGCCGATTTCTTACTGTTCAAGGTCTGAACTTGCAATTCTTTTTATCCCTGGGGTAGACAAAGCCGCTTTCTTTTCTTCACTGCCTTCCTTAGTATCTCAGCTGTTCTTGAGTACTCCAGGGACTCTCAGCAGAAGAGCATTAGCTTCCTTAGACTTAGCCACAGCTTAGAATTGCATCCTGCCACTACCTGTTTCTCAGGCTCTTTCCCTCAGTGCTGTTCTTTGACTGATTCCTTCCCCAGAAAGATGAAAAGCATCAACCTCAGAGTTGTATTATCTAATTAACTAATTAACTAATAATGTATTAGCTAAGACAGCCCGTCCCCGAGCTTGCTCAAGAGTCCCAAAACAACCCACACCAGACCTCTGTTGTTAAATAGTGAATTGTTTTGGCTTTCTCAAAATACCACATAAACAGAGTATTCCAGTGGAAAGGTCTTCATGGCTCTGTGTTGTTTACTTGCTATGGTACAAAATTAGCTCATAAACCAGTGAATTCATGGCAGCAGATTTACATTCCACATTTCAATCTCCAGTGGCTTGTACGTTTGGTTCTTGACTGGCATAACTTGGAATCTTTATCATGAACACCTAAGTTGCATTTTCCTTTTCCTCTCTGGATACCCATATAAAGACGTTTGAAAGCTGGCTGTAGTCCCTGCCCTATTAGAGACTATTTGCATGTTAAGGTCAGCACTCAGGGTATGTGGCATGTTTTTCTTCTGGTAGTCATTATTTTAGTGACAGTCCGGACACTGTGTTGGTAAATGAGGTGTTCCTTTCATGTACAGATGCACGGGTTACCTTTCAGGAGGTGAATGATTTTACCAAGTCTTTGAGAAATAGTAGGTTTGTTGAAAATTAATACATTTTTTTGCTGCCAATTGAGCCCGAATATTAAAGTGGGGTAAAGGACTGTGATCTCTTTACTTGCACTGACAATCAGTTACTAACATGGGAGTCAGTGGATCTATTTGTGGAGGTGACTGCTTGCCAGCATGAATAAGAGGATCAAAATCTGGTCCAAAATTACTGCCATCTGATACTATTGCAATTGGGAGAACATATTTAAAACAGCCTGAGTCCAGGACATATTTTTTGTTGTGATGTTCTTGTGGGGTAGCAACAATTCCAGTCAGTGCTGTGAAAGACAAATGTCACGGCCAAACTGGCCAAGGAAACATAGGTCCAAACTGTGTCCTTCTGATGTGGTATTGAGATGTTTGGTTCCTTAGCTCTTCCTTCTTTCCTTCTCAAGAATAACATTGGTTGGGTTGCATAACAGGTCTGGGGTTTTATCAACATTGAAAGCACAGCATTTAGGGCTCTATTCAATGTAAAAGTGTTTATGTGGGCATCTTTTCAGAAAATGAAAACAGAGCGTGTGTTTCTGATTTCTTTCCTGCAATTTGAAGTTAAAATCTACCCCTCCAAAAAAGGTAACACTTGTAACAATGTGTCACAACTATTGCACAGTAGAAATTGCTATGTAAAAATCAAACAGTGGCATACTCTGGTGTAAAGAATTGTGTTGTCTGCTGCCTTCCTGTAGCTCAGGATGAAGTGCTGCTAAAGCAGTGGGACATGGGACATAACTCAGGAGAAACATAAACGTCTGAACACAAGTTGAGATTAAAGCAGCTGGTGTAGATTAAATATACTCTTTGCACCTCTGTGTGCATTGAATCCTGTAAACATTTTGACCTTAAACCAACACAGAATAACGATGGTCATACAGAGCAAGGAAATAATTATCCTTCTACCCATCCAGCAAGAGCTTTTAAAGTACAGGATGGCCGAGTCAGTTGCCAGACACTGTTGAGGAAGGAATTTTCAGTGCCAGAAGAAACAAGGCAATTTGTGAATATAGGTTTATGCCCTCTCTGTGTTCTCTACCCTTCAATTTTCTTGATGACTGAAATGTTTCACTGGAATCAGTCAGGCTCTGTGCTCTTTGTTTTGTGTGTGGTAGCACTGGTCAGCACAGCACATGTTGTGCCAATAGTGCAGTAAAGCTGAGAGACTTGTTCAGACAAAGATGATGAGAGTTGATCTGTTTCTGGAGAGATGTGAAACCATGGAGACCATGGAAAGTGCATCCTTGTTGAGCAGCGGGAGCCTCAGCTGCCTGGGTAGGGGAAGGAGCCAAAGTCCCTGCATGGCCCCTGGGGCTGTCTGTAGCAGGGGAGACCTGTCAACTTCTGGGGCACCTGAGAGACAGAATGTGTCTTGTCTGTGCCATGCTGGGAGATGGCGCAGGGAACTGTGAAAATCCTACACAATTATTTGCTTCCCAGCCCTTTATTGTCCCTCCTGTGCCACAAGAGACATATGCATGAGACACTGGGGAATGGAAGGATTAATAATTCCCAGCACCCCACATAAGAATGGTGCCTACCCAATCTTTCAGCTTTAGCCCAGAGGGGAGTTGTTGTTAGTAAGTACAAAGGTTTCATACTCCAAAAGGACAGCTTTCCTTACTGGAGCTGGGAGTGGTACCCTAGGGACTGACTGTTTCACCACCCATCAGGGCTGGGTAGCAGCTGTCCTTAAGAACTTTAGCAGAAGGCGTGGTTTGGTTGACTAGTCATTTGTTTCAATGGGTGTCTGTCCTTCCCTCTGAGGGGAAAGAAGCGGCAATGAACCCTTCTAAGCCGTGTCTCCAAAGCTGCAGTAAGTATAATCTCAGGGACTCATAAACAGAAGAGAGGTGGATGAAAGCATGGTACTCGGATGGGCAGCACATTGTCACACCTCTGGGAGGAGGCAGGGCTCAGGCAGTTCCTGTAAGCCATCATCACGTGTAATACCCCATTA